>JAHDVE020008054.1:0-133467 GCA_022606495.2 Halesus radiatus | reverse complement strand
TGCACACTGCCTGTTGTCGGGCAGCCACGAGTTGTCCTCCTTCCATAGTAGGCCGGTCTCCCACCGTCCCGTGTCGAGTAGGCGCGTTGCATTTTCCATGAGGGCCTCTGCGCGCTGTATATCGGTAGAAACACGAGTTATGGCAGTCACGCCGAGTGAGTCGACCGCGAAATGGTGTTTAATCAGATCGGTGACTTTCTGATCTGCTTCGGCTCCTTCCCCTATAATGTTGAGCGTGGTCCCGTTGTCTGCATCGCGCCTTGTGCCCCCATGTTTAATCCAGCCGAGAGCTGTTCGTGACGTCATGCGGCCACCCTTTTCTTCTTGTACCTCCCGTGAAACAATCAAATGCGCATTGTCCTGTCCAATTAACATTTGTGGTTTTACTTGCCGGCGCCCGGCTACCGTTTGTTTCGGGAGGTCCAGATCGATTACTGTATTGGCGGTTATAATATATTCGTCCCCGTCACCACGTACTGATAGTTTAACACGTCGGGATGTGCTGTCGGATGAGCACATCCCATTGGCACCGTGTATGCGAAGTCCATGGGGTGGTCCGTTCACCCCCACTTTATCAGCGAGTTCAGCGTCGATGAGGGTAACAGTTGACCCCTCATCGAGCAGCGCATGTGTTAATATCTGTCCTTTGGGTCCACATATTTTTACTGACACTACTTTTAATAATACAGCACTTTGTCCGAGCCAAGTTGTGCCCACTGTTTCACTTGCTGTGGCTGGGGGTGACGCGTATCGCGACGAATCATGGAGCAATTTGTGGTGCGACAGGCGGCAGGTGCCGACACCGCAATTTGTGCGTGATTTACACATTCGCGTGTAATGTCCATTTTCTAAACACTTGTGGCACACGCGTATATTTTTCACAAACTCCCACCGGGTGGGAATGTCCATTGCGGCGAACTGCGGACAATCGCGTAATTTGTGTAAACCGCCGCACTTTGCGCACTTTTCCCCGTTCACCATACTTTTTTCACTTTTGTCCGATATCATCGTAGCACTCTGTGCATGTACTTGTTCGTGGCGGGCCCGGCCCGGCCGGGCGTGATCGACGAGTCCTGATCGCGGGACCGCCTTCGCGGGGCGTTTGAGAAAGGCCGCAAACTGGTGGATATCTGCAGCCTCTGCATTGTCTGCCACTTTATCTAACCATGCGATACGCATTGCCAGAGGCATTTTTGAGGCCACCTCACTGAGCAGCGCTGGGTTGCTCAGGTAATTATCGGACAGATTACCCAGCGACGCCACAACATTCTGCACCGTCCCAGAAAATTCAACCAGTGCTTCATTTGATGCGTCCTCTGCCAATCGTGGTAATTTCTTGATTTTCTCGTACATTATGGTGGCTATCGCGTGCGCACCGCCGAATCGGTGCTTGAGAACGTCCATGATTTCCGGCACCTGAGCGGGGTCCATGAGTAATGGATTCACGGCGTCGCGTGCCTTTCCACGTAGCGCGCGTTGTAATCGTATCAGATTTTCGGCTGCTGTCATTCCACATGTTGTCGTGGACTGCTGGTACTGGGCCTGAAATGCAGGCCACTCGATTGGGTCCCCGGAGAATGTTGGCAAGTCCTTTGCCGTTGACTGCCGTGCGATAAGGGACGCCATCCAGTTGTCTTCTTCATGAGCCCTTGGGGTACTTCCGGATTGCGAGCTGCGAAAGGCCTCTGCCATAACCGCGGCGATCTGCGCAAGCGGGTCCTGTCCGTAGTTAACCCACTCTCGTGTGTGGCGGGCCGTCTCGTCCGCTGTCGGATTTCCTGAGAATTGCGTAGGAATTGTGTGGCTAGGTAGCGGACAGTACGCTAGATGCTGGGCCTCCGGGAGGGGTGATGCACCAGGCGCCGTTGGCTCAGTGGTAGGCGACCGTGGTTGCTCAGGCGGCCGTAGCGTGTCGAGCTGTGCTGATGCGTCGAGGGGCCTTGGTGTGTCAAGTGGTCGCGCTGTGTCAAAGGAGCGTGATGTGGGGAGCTCGAGCGGCTGCCTCGAAACTCCCAATGCGGCGATCAATTGCTCGATCTGCCGAGCGGAGTCCCTGCTGCGTTTTCTCTCTGCGCGTAATTCTCGTTGCAGCTGACGAAGAGTATCCTCAGTAGAAGCTTCACTATCGGACGTCAGGTGCTCATCCGCGAAGGCAGTGGTAGTCCCTGTAGAGGCGGGTTCGGTGGCTAGAGCCGCTGCCGAGGCAGCTTGTGCTCTGGTGGCCCGGGCAGCCGTACTTGATTGTTCGGCTCCGTATACAGCTGGGCTGGCAGAACTTGGGCCAGGGGGTGTAGGGGGTGTAGGGGGTGCGGGGCTGGGCCCCTCAGGGTCACAGCTTGTGACATCTCGTTTGCTTGCGTCTTCGGGGGCACCTTTGCCAGAGCGTAGATTTCGGGACATCTTGGTAGCGGCTGGGTACTAGATCCGTAGTCCGGGGATCACTATGTGACTTGATCCGTGCTCGAGAGGACCACTATGTTCCAGACACTTCAGGGTCCGGTCCATAGACTATAAAAATAGGGTGCTGGTCAAGTCGTTATCGTATCCGTGATGTCTCGGGCGTCGGGCTCGCTCTGGATTTCCAAATATTGTTCCTTGCAAAAGGAAACAATGTCGACTTTTGTAGATTCTGCTGTGGTCGGGTATCCAAAGGTGAGAAGTCAAAGGCAGTTGTAGGTTCCAGTTGAAGAGATAGCGTTGGGTTGAGCGAAGAAATGAGACTGCCTTGGAACGGGCCGTGTGCTTGTATTTATACTCCCGGGCGCTAAGCCGGGCGCGATATGCAGCGCGTCCCGAATTTGCCTGAGGCGAGGGTTTTCTGAGCTCGTGGCACGCGCTGGGTAATGCTCAGAAAATCTTAATATTCTTCATTATATTGGCAGTCTTGTATTCTTTATCTCAACCCAAATTACTTCTCTCTATCATATTTATTTATTTAGTTATTATGAAAACAAGAAAGAATATGGGGTCCCAGGCCCAGTTATAATCGGGGAATTCTTACATATAATTCTTACATCTGAACATATATTTAAATTTATTAGTTTTTAATACAAAGAGGAGTCCGGCCTATCTTCCTGCGATATTTATTATTTTATTTTATCGGCCGAACTCCGTTAAAATTAACCAAAATATTGAATAAACAGTTATCCTGAGTTCTTAGCGTTGCTAAACAATCCGAGGAGGCTGGGATTGGTCCGAGCGACGACCAATCAAAACCACTCAGAGCCTTAGCAGGCGAGGGGAAATGAGGACTGGGGTAACGTCCGGTAGGGCATCGTAAATACTGCGCGGGGAGTATTTTTTAACCATTCCACAGTAGCGCTTCGTGGTGAGAGGTCCCACAAGACCCGTCCGGTATAATAATGTTATTATTAAATTCTGCAAGTATTTTAGTCTTTATTATTGTGACAATTTGTTTCGGGGTTCAATTCCATTTTCGAACGGTGATTAGGCCACATTGCGACGACTTACTTATATGATATTATTTACTCCCACCCAATTTTAATTTGGACGGTGTTAAAAATGATTTATTACCGGTAAAACTGATTTTTTAATTATAAATGAATACCGCATAACCGTAATGGTCTCACTGGATCCGAACAGTTTAAGCAGTTAATTTTTTATATGAATACCGCACAAGAGTCCTTACTGCTCCCAACTGTCTAGAGCCAGTGAGACTATGGCATCCCCAATTGGGGGATGTTATGGGGCTGAAGGTATTGGGGAGGGGAAGAGGAAGGTGGGGAAATACCTGGCTATTCAGATCTGGTCACTAAACACGGCTAAAAGTCATTTCAAGCAACGTTTCAATTCTGAATGTTGGTCTTTCACCGGGGCGATACTGAGAGAATCTTCCACTCTGAAACGTGTGCAAATATACCATACATTATTTTTAAATGAATTAATTGTGAAACAGCACAAATAAATTAAATAAAATTTAGTTGCGCACGCCGGGATTTGAACCTTCGGATTCGTAGTTGAGAGCCTTACCCCTCGGCCATGTAAAAATAAAAATATTAAATAAACTCTCTATTCTGTGAGGTACTTGCATTTATAATGTGTATTCCCCGCATTAAATGGTTATGTTTTCTTAATTGATTTGTAATGACGTGAATGCTATTTACTTCTTTAAATGGGTTATATTGTTTGGGTCGGGTTATACTGTTTGAGTCGTGAACCAAACAATATAATACATGATGTTTATGAATTTATGAACAAAACGCTCCAAATCTATGGCCAGTCGGTTTTGATAAGTTTTGAGGTTAGAATGTCAAATATCAGAACAAGAATGAGCTTTACCGTACATAATTGTATATTCTATTCATGGTGAACCATAACTAAACATAAGTAATAAAATTATGTACCCTTTTAGAAACTTTAACTCAAAGAATAATAATAGTAACATTATCATAATATCCGTATTGATAATTGGTTTGATCATGAATACTTTAATTTCTTTCATGAATAATCGTTGTTTATATCGAACAACAAATATAGAGCTTAAAGTCACTCAAATTAATTTAAAATTTTGCCAAAACTAAAGAAAAATACATATTTAAAATACAAAACGAAATCGAAAAATACAATTTTCATACTAATCCAAAAAACAGAATGCTCACGTGACGTCACATGTTCAAAATGCAATGGTACCAACATAACACGGTGTTTTGATGAGCTGATTTTTTATTCAATTTTAAATAACGATTTATAAATTCTACGTATAATTATATATAATGAAAGCTATATATTCAGAATCGGCGTTTGCTGATCTGTATGAATATATATTTTTAAGTCATTATATTTTTCACTGGAGTTCCTTATTGAACGGTTAAAAGCATGGCGGATAATGGATGTTATGGTTAAAGGAGGAGATTTGTATGAATATCTAATGTAATAAAAATAACAAACATTGCATTGATACAGCGCAGTTTAATGTTATTTCAAGTGCGCTTTAAATAAATAAAAAAAACTAATGATTTACTAACTCCATTCAGTTGCAGGTATTTCTACAGTGCTCCTTTAATTTTAACCGGTCAGTGGTTGAGCTGGCATCGCGTCTGGGTCCCCACTCAGGTGTTGTGAGTTCAATTCCTTGGCTAGCTCCCCAATCACGACACAAGCAGCATTGTCCACTTGCTGTGATGGCAGTGGGAGATTTTCAAATATTGTCAGGGTATTCGTAACGCTGGAATGTTTGCATTATTATTTTTTTAAATGATAATATCTCTTTAAAACTTCGTATTCGAACCCAAATAGAATTCGTACGCTTTTTTAGGTTATTTTATAAATATTGTCCAGTTCAAAAATTTGCAATTAAATTACAAATATTTCATATAAATACCAACTCTTCTTTTGCCACCAATCTTCCAATAAATGTAATATCAATAAAAAAGAAGAATAAAATAGCAACTGTAAAATTCATATCGTCTCCAAGGTTAAATTTTCTAATAAAACTGTGTTTATCTGAAGCGACTTGAAGGTAAGTATGTTTTTTTTGTATGTGTTTGTGTATAATTAGACAAAGAATATGAAGTAATATTTGTAATGCGCTTTTTCAGAAAAACGGCGCTATACAAAATATCCTATTTTTATTATTATTATTAAGGACGCACTTTAAGAACACTAGTTTAAGAGTTACTGATTCTGTAAAAATAAAAATCTGGAGCTTATACAGATATATGTCTGCAGCTTCTAATCGTGAACACGTATGGTTATCGCAACCAGATGAATTACTTGCATACACCATGTTTCAAACTTGTTACTCGACTTCATAAAAAATTGTAGGTGGGCAACAGTGGCGTGCATTGCTCTACGAGCAAATTCAGGCTGTGTGAAGTTCGGGTATGAATTATTGTGTATTGCATATTTTGAAATAACCAATTTATCATCTTCCTCTGATTGTTGTGACCAACTGAAAAAATGATAGTATAAGTTCCGAAGTCATTCATTATGTTAAAATATATAAAAAAAAAACTCCAAAACCTTTCCATGGTTCGTTTTTCTTAGGATGGGCATAGCTTTTCAGCCTTTACGGACTGCACGCCACTGGCGGGTAGGTAGGTAGGTACCTAATAAAAATAACCTAACACTGAAAAACTTTAAGAGTAAATGTAAATAAAATCGAATATACATTTTTTAATGTAAGTACCTACCAATACAGCTGTTGTCTTTTTCTCGCAATAAGCAGGGGTAAACAATGAACAAGGCTGTGTCTCAGTGAAACTTGGTATTAACATCGCAGTGGAATAATACATATTAAACTGGTACTTACATTCGACTAATGCACGCAATTCTAAGTTTGTGATGTTTGCATTTTTGTTACATTCGTTTCACCGATCATTAGTCGAATTTGTTTTTGGGTCAATACATTATCAATGGATTTCTTTAAGGTTTATAGTGTTTAAATAATAACAAGTATTCTGAATTTGCAAATCATATTTTAGAAACCAATCATTCATATATATATATATATATAAATCAATCCAAGTTTGTAGTTTGTTTGTCTGTCCTCGATGTTCTCGAAAATCACTGGGCCGGTTTCTCTCAAAATAGCACAGTTTGTTTTTATTAGTGCCGGGAAGGTTTTGAAAGTAGTTTGAATGAAATCCAATATGTAAAACTGTTGCTATAACGTTTTAAAATTAGTATGAAAAACATTAAACATGTTTTATTTAGGTTAGCCCATAGATATAACACTCTGGTTAGCCACAGATTGCATATTCAAAAGAAGAAGGTTTTTTTGGGTGGAATATTTTCAAAACGGAAAACACGAGTAGGTACCTATTTAAGAACTTTATGATTTAGATATATATATATATATATATATATATTTTTTTTAATAATAATTTTTTAATAACACTTTTGATTGATTACTTGCCTACTTTAATGAACTTTTGTTTATATTTATAATTTGACTCGTCTTAGATTATTGTGTTGTCATTTTTATCATTTGTCTATACTTGACATTATTGTTTTTAGTATTCTGTATACTCCTGATGAAGAAAGCACCGCTTTCGAAACATGTAGATATCTGTGTATTAATAAAGTGGTGAATACAAAGTATATTATTTAATTCATTTATTAATAATGACGCCACAAAGTGAATACCAATCGTTTGAAGAAATTATTTAATGTTTTTGTTTAAATCGTATTCTATAAAGTTGCCAAAATGGGGATTTTAATGTTATGCTGATATCTTGCGGATATATTAATTTGTAAATTATTTAATATTTTTTCTTAAAAAAATTAAATAATTGCATATTTTTTAATCATTGTAGAAAATAATATTAACATAACCTAAATGAAACATGAAAACGGAAATACGACAGAAAATAAAAATATTTTAGTTGCATCTGGGATAATAATATTGACAAATCTTGAATTTGAGATATAATATCGATGAAGATGACATAAATTGAACTGGTCTCATTAGCTAAGTTGGTTAAGTGGTTGCCCCGGATTGATAGAGGTCCTTGGTTCGCGTCCCAGATGCGACTGAAATATTTTTATTTTCTGTCGTTTTTTCCGTTTTCATGTTTCATTTAGGTTATGTTAATATTATTTTCTGCAATGATTAAAAAATATGCAATTATATAAATTTTTAAAGAAAAAAACAATAAATAATTTACAAATTAATATATCCGCAAGATATCAGTATAACATTAAGATCCCGCAATTCAACACTAAGCATACGCAAAACACCTACATCTATCTAGGAATAACTTTTTTTAACCATCTTCCTTTTAATCATAAAATTGTACAAAATATCCATGAATTCCAACACAAATTTTAAAAAAATTACCTCAAACTACTATAACTGTCTTTTATTTGTAATTATTATTAGATTTTTTGCCTTTTTATTTTTTCCACAAACCTTGCGTTTCTATTCATTTTTTTTTCCTTTCTTTAATACTATTACTATTTATGAGTTACTAAATTTACACGACTAATTTATATTTTCCAGCTAATATACAACAATGTTTTATGTTATGATCTAATTATTTTTAGCGAAAATCCCTCACCAAACACAAGAACCTTGTTTCTGTATGGTGAGGAACAGCTATATTATGTTTTTGTTACACTATATGAATCATGTTTTATTTATATACTTACAAAAAGTATATTATTTAATTAATTTATTAATAATGACGCCACAAAGTGAATACCAATGTTTTGAAGATATTATAATATATTGTTAACTTAATATTATTTGAATAATATTTTTCTTTTCTTTCATCAGTCGAAATTATATATACCTACCTTCGATGTATGATTATTCTCGAAAATCACTAGACCGGTTTCGCTGAAAATAGCACAGTTTGTTTTAATTAGTGCCGGGGAAGGTTTAGAAAGTAGTTTGAATGAAATACAATATGTAAAACTGTTGCCATAACGTTTTAAAATAAGTATGAAAAACATTGAACCGGCCATGTTTTATTTAGGTTAGTCCATAGATATAACACTCTGGTTAGCCACAGATTGCATATGCAAAAGAAGAAGTTTTTTTTGGGTAGAATATTTTCAAAATGGAAAACACGAGTAGGTACCTACTTAGGAACTTTATGATTTAGATATATTTTGAAAAAATAAACGTTTGGAATGAAATAAAATATTCAAATGAATGTTTCTTTATTTGGAGATAGTTACTTTCGCTGTCAAATCAATTATGGCACCCTAATGACAAGCAAGAATTCACAAGTTCATAACTTTATTTCAAATACCGAGCAAGGCCGGGTACACATCAGCTAGTAAAATATAAATGAAAAAAAGCCAAATTTCTGATCAAAATGTTGTTTTCAATAAATTTGCTAAGAAACTTATTTCGACGTTAAACTAAGACATGTACAAAAATAAATTTTGCAGGACAGTTGTTTGAAATAACAATTCTAATAATTTTTTTTTTTTTTTTGTTAATTATCAGTCATTAAGAATATAGGTATACTTTTATATGAAGTCTATTGATTCACAATAAAAAGATTCTTATTATTATTATACTTATTCTACGTATTTCATATGAATTGATCACAACAATCAGCAATAGATGATAATAAAATAGCCATTTTAAAATATTCTTAGAAAAATAGTCAACGGTCATAGACCAATGCACGCTACTGTTAGGTTAGGCTAGTATCTACCTAACTATCCGTCGTATTTTTGAAAAACTGTTCGGTTAGAAGGTAGGTACCTACCTACCCACTCAAAGAGAAAATTAAAAAAAAAAACTATTGTAAAGCTGGAAAACTTTAAAGACCGCCTATTTAAGAACTGCCCATTTTTACACAGTTGTTTAATACTTTCTATCTGGGCAATTCATATAGATTTTCTTTCGATAATATTAATAACCATTTCGGAGGTAGGTACCTACCTGCGTAGGATTATGCTGAATTTTCTTTTATTACCCATACCTTTAGAGTAATGTTATAGAAGATTGTTACTCTAAGTCCATACCCATGCCATACCAATTAAGTTTTTATCGGGAGTGCCCTACCAGGTAAGTATGTTTTCTTTATATGTACATAATAAGATAAACCCTAGCAAGTAGTATTTGTACAGCGCCCTTGAGGTGATTTTTCACAAAAAACGGCGCTATATAAATCGTCCAAGTATTATTATTATCCATGCCCTTAAATACCTAGACAGGTATTTACCTACACAGCATCCCCAAAACTATTGTTGGATTAGAACAACTGCCCCCGGGCGGTGCGATCTAAGAACTAAAGCGCGGTGTACCTACTCACCCCTAGCCGTCTACCCATTTATCTGGTCATCAATCAACCCACACACAATAAAAAAAATGTACTTAGGTACGAGTAGATACCTACTTATTTACGTACATTCGATTTGGAGTTTGGACCTTTGTATTTTTTGACATTGTGGATACAGTAGGAATGTAAGTTCCAAACAAAAATAAATTTTATTGATCTAATTACTTATGTAGTACTTAGTACGTACCTACCCAGCAGTTGCGTGCAGTCCATAAAAGCTGAAAAGTTGTGCCGACCCTAAGAAAAACGAACCAAATAAAGAAATGAAACAATAATAAAAATAAATGACAAATTTCTGATAAAAATGTATTTTCTATGAATTTGGTAAGAAACTTGTACGCCCATTTCTTCAGTTGACCACTACAATCAGCAAAAGATGATAATAAAATAGGTGTTTCTAAATATTCAATTAAAAACTACACACAGCCTACCTTTGGTCATAGAATAATGCACGCAACTGCTACAGGTAAATGGATATTTTATTATGTTAACCAGGTGTCTAGATCCCACTTCTTGTGAAAAGCACATCTGTTTTCTTAAATTCTTTACCTACCCAATTAATAGAGACTTAAAATCTATTTAAAAAAAAATAAGGTTTTTACCCTTTTGCTGTATTTTTTACCATACGTCCTATGCTAGAGATCTCCTTGTGTTTACATAGAATAGGTACCTACTCTTTTGTAGATAGGTAGCCACCTACCAGTGGCGTGCTGTCCATAAAGGCAGAAAAGCTTTGCTTACCCTAAAAAACGAAATTAAAACGAAATTAAAATGTTTAAAAAAATTTGTCGATAATCTTATAAAAATGTTTTTAACCATGAATTTGATAAGGATGTTTAACGCTCTCAGTTGGACAAAACAATCAGTCACCACAATGATCATTTTCAACATAAGCGAACTTTAAAAAAATACTACACACAGCCTACCTTTGGTCATAGGGCAATGAACGCCACTGGTACCTACTATATTGGTTAACTTATGTCACTTGGTGGTTAACACTTAGATAAAATGATCATGTTATTGAATTTGTTTGATAAAAAGTCACGAGCAAGGTAAACATTGTTTAAGAAATTTGACGAATTCAATTTTTGCTATCATTCTAAACCATGAAGAAAAAACCCTGGACACTTGTCTTTAAAAAGGTCCTACTCTGTTGTTTGTTTATAACCGTGTGCATTTAAAGGTAAAAAAAAACTTATTTGGTACCTACCCGTCTAAACCGTCCAAAGGAAAGCTAATTCTGTTATTTCTCACAATTTTCCTGCTTCTGTTTTCTTCAAATGGGTAGGTACCTAAATAAAAAAAAAACACTGAGTCATGCAGGTACCTATCTTTCTATGAACAAAAGTATTGTTACGTATAAAGGGTTCGTAGATGGATGGGTTTTAGCTAGGTAGGAACCTATTTGTTAAATTCCCATGAATTTGATGTCATTTTCGGATGACTGTCTTCGTGAATTCGTGTTCCATTCATTATTCAAATAAATAAAACAGTAAAAACAACACCGACATACTTGTGAAAAAACGTGTTTGTCAAAAATCGAAGCATTGAAACATTGCTCGGAACGCTTTCGAAGCTACTGAGCGGGCCCAAAACCGGGTCCAAACACGGGACCGAAGGGCGTTAGCCACGCCCAGCGCACCATTCGACTTTCAAACACACCAATCAGTTCACGTTAAACGGCGATTTAAAAAAAAGAATGGTGGATTTTCAGCCAATGGGAAACGAGGAAGGCGGGGTTTGGAGAACTCCAGCCAATCAGCTGCGAGCAGTGAAGCGGTAAAGAGCAGATTGAGGGGGAACGGATCGAAACTAGTCATTATGTAGTTATCGTTCGGTTAGACTACACGCGTTGTCGTTCCCAAATTGTCCGCCATTATATTAAACGCGGCGAAAAGTGTATACTTAACCTGAGAAAAATTAGTGTTGCCAAGATGGGGCGAGGCGTGCAGACAAATTATCGAAAAATCTCCAACATTTCGGCTGAAAATGTCTTTTTTGAGTCGACATAAAAAAAATTTCCCGCACACAGGAAAATTCAAACGGAAAACGCGCTCCATCTTTAGTTTGAAAAAAAAATTCCATCTGACATTCAATTTTTAAACGTTTTTTTTTTATTGTGTGTGGTGCATCTCGAACTGTGATTTAAAAAAAAACTGTGGAATTTTACAAACACGACCGTTTGCCGCGCAATAGTTTGAAATTGAAAACGATTTTAGAAAATACACGTGTTTGTTTTTCAAAATTTAATTGGTTAAGTGACTGTTTTTTTTTTTAAATTCATAATTGTTTTTTTTTTGGTCTTGGAAGACATTTGTGTTCATGTGCTTTTAATATCAGTGGATTTTTTTGACTAAGTGATATTTAAACTGAAGTGTTCTTTTCGAAAATAAGGATTATTTTTCCATGTAAGTTTTTTTTTTTAACAAATATTTAATTATTTTTATTATTAACTAAGTACATCACAAATTACCAAAAGATCTATCGAAGTTGAAAACTAAAATGTAGATACCGCATTATGATAAAGGGTTGGGTTGTGCAAATTGCATGACCCCGCACCAGTATGAATGGTCTTTAAATGGTTATGTAATTTTTTATCACCTACCCCCTTCTTGCGTCTTCCCCCCTATCTGAATTCAATGTCGTTGCTTCTTATGTTTAGTTTGGCTTGATCGTGCCAGTTCTTTTGACGTGCTTGGATCAGTTCTGCATGCGTTTTTTTTTAATTATCTCAAAAGCGGAGTACATCTTTTGATTATTCCAAATTTAATACCGCGCGTTTAAATCACAATTTGATCCCCTGAAAAAGTCGCAAATTTCTTTGCTTAAAAAATAACGATTTTCCAAGACTTTATAATTTGGGGCTTTACAGTAATATAGATTATCCTGTTCTAAGGCGTTGTCAGATCATATATGGTCAAAATTGATTCGGTTAACAAACATATTTAAAGCGAAATTACCAATTTTCCTAAGCAATACATACGTTTTTTCTTCTTCCTATTAGATAAAGACAGTGTCCCAGTTAACCCAATAATACAAAGACCTGTTTTTCTTCTATCATCTTCTAATTTAAAGCAGAAATCTATATGGAGTTTCAAAAATGCTCCAACGGTGAGCTCTGGTGTTATAATTTTTTCTCCTCACAATATTTTCTAGGTAAATGCAGTTATTGCATCCGCGACATAATTTTCTTATTGACACTGCAATTAAAAAAAAAAAAATCATTTGTCTCTTATAAATATCTAAGACGAGATGAGACGCCATATTGTTTCTAAGTTTTATTAAAATTGTTCAATAAGAGATATAAAACGAAAGCGGCTTGTAACTGATGTGGTTAGCAGTGGCGTGCAGTGTAGTCCATAAAGGCAGAAAAGCTGTGTCTACCCTAAGAAAAACGAACAATAGAAGAAAAAAAAAATGCAACAAATTTCTAAGCAAAACATTTTTTCCATGAATTTGGTACTTGTACGCTCAATTATTCACTTGGCCACAACAATAATCAGTGCAATATCATAATAAAATGTCTCTTTTCAAATATTCAATTTAAATTCATACCTGAATTGCACACAGCCTACGTTTGGTAATAGAGCAATGCACGCCACTGGTAAGTTAGATTCATATTGTATAAATGGAAAAAAAAAAGTTATACGGGTACCTATATGTTTTTAATTCATTTTGAAAAAACTGTTTTTCATGTAGACAAGGTTAGGTCCTGCTTAAGTAAAAGCATTTGATTTATTATAACCAATATAAAATATACGATTTTAGTTTTTTTTTAAGATGTTACTTGAAGTAATAGCGTATCTTATTAGATTCCACTTGGCATTATTTTTTTTTCGTTTATACGTTCATTTTCCACGCAAACTTATTTATAAACTTTCCAATACCTTCAATTTTTAATTATTAATTATTTTTATTGCGATTTAAAAACCTCATTTTATTATTTAACATAACCCAAATGAAATATGAAAACGGAAAAAAATGACAGAAAATAAAAAGATATCAGTCGCATCTGGGACTCGAACCCAGGTCCTCTGCCTATTCGGGGCAACTGATTAACCAACTTAGCCAATGATACCAGTTCAATTTATGCCATCTTCATCGATATCATTTCTCAAATTCAAGATTTGTTAATATTATTCTCCATTATCCAATAGCTTCTCAGAAGGTTCTAGAGTTCTGGTAAAAACGTATAAATCGATTTTGGATTCGAAACAAACGTCCCTGATATCGTGCCGAGGGTAATTTAACCTTTTTCGAGCCCAAATTTAACCCCCTTGTTCGAGAAATTACACGTGAAAGCTGAACCATTCTAGAAGTTGTTCACTTTATAAAAAAATGTAGCACATTTTTAATGTCGCGGCTAAACGTGTGCTGAATGGGTTTCGGCGAAGAAATTTAATATCAATTGTTAAATGTAGAAAAAAAAAATTACCCAACTAAAAATGTACCTGAATATTCAAATTGATTCAGGTCGATGGGCATCGCTTTATTTATTTTTATTGGTTTCATTACATATCGTTTTAACCTACATAATAATATGTAGATTTTACGGAAAATAAGTAAAATAATAAGATTGTTTTTGTAGTCTTCCTCACTAGTGGATTCCGTGCTGATGCAGACTTGGTTTGAATTTAATAGAGCTTATTTTTATTTTTTTTTATTTGAGTCCCGTACAATAGTACAATTGCTCCCAACCGCCTAGAGCCAATGAGACTATGGCGTCCCCAATTGGGGTATGTTGTGAGTCTGGAGGTAATGGGATGAGGAGGAAAATGAGGAAGAGGAAGGTAGGGAAGTACCTGGCTATTCCAACCTGGTCACCAAACACGCCATTTCAACCAACGTATCGATTCTGAATGGTGGACTTTCACCAGGTCGATATTGGAAGTATCTACCACCCTGGAACGTGACGCAAATATACAATATATTATATTAAATGAATAAATTGTGAAAATGACATAAAATTAATTAAATAAAATTTATTTTCGGACGCCGGGGTTTAAACCCGCGACCCCCGGATTCGTAGTCGAAGATCGTAACCACTCAACCGCGGAGGCCGTCAAACTGGGTTTTTACCAGTTAGTTCTAAGTTATTATACATAAATTACATAAAATTACAAAAACTCGCTCAATGTTACCTAATTAAAATAGAAGAGAGTTACAAAAGAGACGCGAAGAGAGTCGCAAGTGATACGTAAAATAAGTAGTAATCATTGTAACATATTTTTAAGTAATAGCAAGACATGTTTTTAAAACTGTACAAATTATCAACAAAACATAGTTAGTTTGTGTACGTGAAGTTACGTACTAAACGTATTAAACTTCTTTAAAGGCGAGCACCCAAATAAGGTGCTAAACGTCACTCGGCAGGTTACTAATGTAAGTAATGCAACGTATTATGTGTCTGTAAATTATGGTTATAAAAATATTTAAGGTTTCCAAAAATCGATATCATTAAACTGTACTCTTTTAAATTCTATGAAATAAATACCAAAATGTCTGAAAATATTTGCAGTTTGATAACAAATGAGTGCATTATCTAGTGTTTTATCTAAACTTGCATTATCTTAAATTTTCAAACTACCAGTGTAGAATTGATAGACACCATATTAAGAAATATGTATTTATGAGTGCACCCCCTTTAGGCAAGGTTTAAAAAATATGTCTTTATCCCCTTTCCTTTTAGCTGGTGAAAGTGAGCTTAATGTAAAGGTATTTAAAACCCGTCGATTCTTTCTGGGAGATATTTCTCCCAGAAAACAAATAGCAGTAGTGTTTTTGGGAGAAATTTCTCCCAGAAAACAAATAGCAGTAGTGTTTTTGGGAGAAATTTCTCCCAGAAAACAAATAGCTGTAGAGTCTTTTGGGAGATATTTCTCCTAGCCCGACACGGACTTATAAAAGTCATATTATCTCATTTTGTACTATAGTGAGGTATTTGATTTAAACCATGTTAAAATAAGAAAAAAACACGTTTTCTATTGAAGTTTAAAAGTTTACCATGGATATTTAAAAATATATATAATTTTTTTCTTAAAAAAGTCTCGAGGGGTTAAAGTTTTTTTGTTCAATGGTTGTATTTAATTTTGTTATGTTCATTTTCTCATTCTGGTGTGTTGTAAAAATGTGATTTCTTTGGATTTTAAAATATTTGATTACTATATTTTTGCAATATTTTGAATGCTTTGTCCGAGAGCAAATTTTTTGTAAATTTCTTTAGTTGACTGTGGGATCTTTGGGAAAGTGTCTACAGAAATAAGAATTTCGAAAACAAATATTGAAAGTTAAAAAATTAAAATAAAAACTTTCAAACTAAAAGTGTTTAAACCAGATGCTGACAAAATCGTTAAAAATATTTTTCTAAATATTCGCATAATCAAAGATGCATGTCTACCCAGTAAAATGCTAGGCCATTGTGGTTTAAAATTGCCCCCGTAACTCTGTGACACCTCCGCCGTTTTAAATAATTATATTAATTAAATAATGATGGATTTAACGGCGACAAAACATAAACATTGAGCTGTTAGGCACAAAATGCTTCACGGACCATAAAGCCTGCATTATTCTCATACCAATACTAAAGTTCGCATTCATTTGCCAGCTAAATTAAGTATTTAACAACTCGTTAAATGTTTTCAACGGCCAAATGTTTTTTAATGCCACTTTAATCGAAAGTAAAAGTTGAGACAACATTATGATATGTTTATTACCTACTGAACAAACACACAAAAAATTTCAATTCCATTTTCAAATTTTATTTGAGATTCTACGAAATTTGAACTGTTGTAAATGAATAAATGAAATATAAAAAAAAGGTCGGTTTTTGTGGCAGGCGTTTGCTGTTCGAATTTTATTTATTTAAAAAGTAGGTACCTACCTACTCAAAGTCAACATACTTTACTTTGTAGTCGGTAGTGTCGGTAGTGTCGCTATTGTAAATTTTATGGATGCAAAAACTCTGGTTTTACGATCTTTGGTTGTTTTATAATGCTCTCATTTCTCATTCTTTTATCTTTTTTACACCTTCAGGAATCTCATCATACATTTTCTGTTCTCCATGGGTACATTATATAGATCTGTGACTCGTTTTTTCATATGTGGCAGTGGCGTGCACAGTGAGTTTGTAATCAGGTAGGCTTTTCCTACTAGAAAAAGCGTGAATTAATTGATAAATTATTTTAAAAGAAGGTCAAGATGATATTATCGCCATTTCGTCAGTAAATTTGTCCCAACAGATGGCGCTGATTGCCACATTTTCCGGCATTGCCAAAAAGCACTGCTTTTTAGACACTAACAAAAACGAGTCGTCCTTTGGCGCGCATTGCATGCACATCACGCGTGTAAATTTGAATATGACGTGAACGTCCTTTTGCAAAATTAGTTCCAGCCTTTGACTAATTTGTTATAGTGGTTTGGACAGAATGGCGTGCGGGGTGCTGCGTTTTGTGGCTGGTATTTCTCGTGTATTTTTTAAAGTGAAGATTGTTCTCTCCCTAAAATTTGATGCATTTTGATATTATTTATATTTTTATCCAAGTGACGCAGGGTAGACAGTGCTTTTTAACATTTTTCTAGCCTTCTTTGCTTCTCTATTCAAAAAGAAAGACAAACATTCCCTGTTTAAGAATAACCTGACAATATTTGAAAAACTTTCAATACCAGCTGGAAAATGCTATTTGTGTCATTACACATCTAAAATGATGGAGGACCTAGCAAAGGATTGAACCCTCGACGTCCGTGTATAAACACTTGTACACAACTACAAAATGTATAATTATATCGTACACATCTCTTCTCTTATTTGATTTATTTTTATATATTTGCCAGTCTTTAGAATGCATCTCATAGATTGAAACCCATAACGTAATTTATTAACGTGACTTATGTTTATTTCTCTAAGTTAACTTTTAACTGTTATTACAATTTCCCGAGTTGGGGAATGTGTGGTAATAGGTTCAACAGCCTTCCGCAAGATAAGCGATTATTTTGAACGGCAATGCTCGAGCAGCTGATTATATCCACATTCACACATATTGTATAATAGGCACTTTACCTTGTGCGTTTGAATATTAATTACTGTCTATCTTAGCTACATGTGCGATACTGACAGTATTCCTTCCCATGTATATCTAATGTCTATTTTTAACCGGTTCTCACTGTAGATACCTCAACGTAGGAATAACAGATAGGTTTATTTTAGTAAATTTCAGATTATTAAAAAACTAAAAAATTGTGCAGCTGCAGGCATTGAGACTATGAAATCCCCAATTGGAATATGTTGTGAGGCTGAAGGTAGTGAGAAGGGTAAGGGGATGGAGAAGAGGAAAGTGTGGAAGTACTTAGCCATTTCAATCAACTTTTCGATTCTGAATGGTGGTCTTCCACCAAGGCGATTTTAAAAGTATCTACCACTCTGGAAATCTAGAATATGGTACTCAAATGAAATTTACTTGCGCACGTCGGGATTTTAAAAGTGACTCCGGGTTCGTAGCCAAGAATCGTAACCACTGTGCCACGGAGGCCGTTCATTAATAAATAATAGAGTCAATAGGCCCCCATTAATAAATAATACAGTTGAAGGCCTTGTTTCAGAGCTAGCACGTAATATCTAACTGTATTCAAAATCGACCGCCGCACCACGAGCATGAGCCTAGTCTGGAGGTCGCAAAAGACAAAAAAACTGTAAAAAATATTTTACGGAAAAAATTACAAAATGATTTCATCTTGTATTCCAGTGCAAATTTCGATCTTCCAAACATAATTTATTTTTCAGTTTATCCTACAAATAATTTGAACCCCTCTTACGGCCTTTTCATGTGTCATGAAATTTTGATTGGAACAACTCATAGAACCTTTTAACCCTCAATATAATATTTAACCACCGAAAAAATGATATTAACAAATCTCAAATGAAAAATGAAACAGAAAAAGTCACAGAAAATGAAACGGCATCAGTCGCATCTGTAAAATAATAAAGTTTCATTAACTCAGATAGGACAGAGGTCCTGGGTTCGATTCCCAGATACGACTGATACCGTTTTACTTTCTGTGTCTTTCTCTGTTTTATATTTCACTTGAGATTTTTTAATACTATCTTCTTCAGTGATCTATTGCGGTAATTTACTTTAAAAATCTCTTATATTAAGAATCTCTTTATCTCTAAACAAAAGAAGAAATTAATTATGTAAATTAACTACAGTATTTTAAAATTTTGCCAGAAAAGAGAGTATTGTGGAACATAAAACGGTTTTTTTTTATTTTTTATATTTTGTAAAGTAACACGCAGGTACTTAATAATATCTATATATATAAAATTCAAATTCAAATTTGTAAGTTTGTTTGTCCTCTATTTTCTCGAAAATTACTGAACCGGTTTCGCCGAAAATAGCACAGTTTGTTCTTATTAGTGCCGGGAAGGTTTAGAGAGTACTTTGAATGAAATCCAATATGTAAAACTGTTACTATAACGTTTTAAAATTGGTATGAAAAACATTGAACCCGCCATGTTTTATTTAGGTTAGCCCATATATATACTACTATGGTTAGCCACAGATTGCATATTCAAAAGAAGAAGGTTTTTTTTGTGGAAATGTGGTGAAAATCTTTATTATTTATTTCGATTTCTATGGATACGATATTTTCTTTTTGTATTAGGTTTCGCATAATAAAATATATGTTTTAGCTAGAAGAAAAGGAAAAGTCTTTTACTGTTACTTCTCTTATGTCCTGGTCTACAGAACATTCTTCTATCCCTTTATCTAAGGTTCCTTAACCAGTGGCGGCTTTTTCTACTAATCCACTTCTTCCATTTGATCTTGCTAGTTATTACCTACTTAGGTCCTCACATCACTTGGTTCAGGTACTCCGGCATCCGTCGCTAGATGGTGTTGAAGAGGATACGGCTTGTCCTTAAGAATCCTATTGTTGATCATCTGTCTTGTTTGGGATGTCTTCAATATCTACCCACCTATCGCACATAACTAATAAAAGAAATGTGTAATTAAAATTATAAATTCTATGGTACTTACCTACCTACTCACCAGTGGCGTGCAGTATGTGCCTACCGTAAGAAAAAAAGAACCATTAATGAAAATAAAAGAATGTTTGATGATTTATAATATTTGAAATTTTTTTATGTTACAATCTACGTTGATAAATTATTTCTGCATTACAAATATATATACTTTTTAGTAAGATAATAAAATGCCAATTTACAAATATTCAATGCACAATAATTCGTACCGAACATTAAAAACTACACACCTACATTTGGTCGAAAATCAATGCACGCCATTGTTACTTACCCACCTAAAAGAATAATCAAAATAAAAATGAAATAAGAATAAACGTTCTAGATAAAATATCTACTCTAAATGTTCGTAACACTGGACTGTATTGTCACACTTGGAGAGGACTGGGCCTATTCTGGTTGTTTTTAAGGATAATTCATTATTCCTTTAAATGCTTAAAGATTTCACGCTTAACTGCGGAATTCCGGAGAGACATAGTAAAAAAATCATAAGCAGATAGTTAAGAGATTATTTGAAAACACAAATTGATGAAATATATTCAAGTGACAGAAGGTTTTGAAGCATAACTTTTAAAAAAAATTACATTGTATCATAATGTATTTGAATCAAATTTTATTTTATTTTTAAAGAAAATTAATATTCCTTTTAATGAAGATTTAGGTTTTGTATAAAGGTACCTATCTCACCAGATGGTAATGACCTTTTTAATCTGCCACTACTTCATAATGTGACATTTACCGCGTTGTGCATTGTGTTCACTTGTTACATTGTTAACTTATAATTAATATTGTTTGTTACATTGGTAACTCACTTAATACCAAGTTTTTCTCTTGTTAAAACTACGTAAATATTGATATTTTTAAAGAATGTCGTGAAAGAAGCAGAACGGAAGTTAAGCAAGAAGTCTTTAAACCTAAGGAAAAGAATATGGAATTTTCCTTAAAAGGACGACTACAGGAAACGCATGTCTCCCGCTGTCTCTTACAGTTCTTTTTGCCTAACGATGCAGTGTTCGCCTTTGAAACGGTCCAGCCATCCAAGTTTAGGTCTCCCTACACTCCTTCAGCCTTCAGGATTATCATAAAGTAGCATTTGCTGGTTAGTTATCTTCCATCATCCTACACATTTAACCTACCCATTTCGATCTTCAGACTTCGAACGTCTTCTTCTAGAAGTTAGCCATTCTCAAGGCTCCACAGTAGTCTACAGTTATAGATATATCATGACAAGTAGTTAACATCTAACGGAGTTTGAACTAATATCTTCTATGAGGTTTTAAATGCATGTTGCTGATACATATTTCTAATAAAAATGGCACAGAAGAGAAGTTACAAATGGAGCTCTTAGCTTCAAGATATGTTTAATAATTATAATCTTCCACCCACTCTGAATATACTTATTCTTCCCCCTTCGCACTCTAAACAAATGATGAAGAATCTATTTACGCATTCCGTTCCCATCGCGGACGCAACGCATGGTCACACGACCGTCTCCTCAAAACGATTATTTAATTTGTCGCATTGTTCCCGCATCAGCTGGGGTGACCAATGATCCGTGACTCGGTGGGCCATAAATAACCCGGACGATAGCATCGAATTAATTCAATTTGTTTAACAACTATCAAACGGAGGGAGAATATGCTAATATATTGACATTCTGACGCATCGAAATTTATTGGAACTAAAAAATGCCATATGTTTTTTTTATTGATCGGGGAATAAAAAAGGGTCGCGTTTCGAATTCGAATCGAATGGGAGGTTAATAGAGGAGATTGTCTTAGAATTTAAATCTTCTTTGTTCTAGTTTTAGGACAATTTTGGATGAAAATATCAATTAACCGGGAACGTAGTCTCAGCATATCGACCTGGTGTAAGGCCGCTATTCAGAATCTAAGCGTTAATTAGAAACTTAGATTTAGAAACTAGATCTGAATAGCCAGGTGTATCCAAACCATCTCTTTGCCGTCTCCCACACTTTCTTCAGCTCCACGACATTAATAAAATTACACGGGGAAGTTTTTTAGTCAGCTTTTTGAAATAACACTTAAGGGTGAATATATATTAAATATATATTATTCTTCATAGGCAGGTATGAACATTCTTGTGTTCAGTCATGTAAAACCGGCAAACATCCGTTGCACATCATTATTAAATCTCTACATTGGTAGGTACTTGAAGTTTTCACACATTTGTCCCAATTCAATTGTACCATTTTGACAGAACCGACAAACGAAATTACATAATTTGCGTACTTACCTTCACAGATTATTATATTTATTTATAAAATCAACCTATTTAATAAAATTTCATACTGCCTCCAAATGAACAATTAAATGAACCCTACAACAAGACCTTTGGTAGGTGTTAATAAGTAAAACAAAATGTTTACCTATTTAACACAAAGCACTTCTTAAAACAGTGGTGTGCTTCATAATACCAACTTTCTTATGGTTTTTCGTCAATGTGAACCCTTTGCAATAAAAATAAAGGATATAATCCACCATTGTTCAAAAGGCCCATGATCTCATTAATTCTCCTTACGCCTCTTCTATTAGCCAACTCCTTAATTTTAATATATTTTCCTCAACATGATGTTATGAATCTTTAACCCCGTGATACGTATCTTTACTTGATCTATTATTACTCTCTTACTATCCATTCCCATTTATTACTTATTTTTTTATCATTTAACTCCCTAATTTCTTAAATTTTCCCAATTGATTTTGCTCGTGTTGAACTCTCCATTATCATGCATTACCCAATTTCTCAACTTTCGATTTAGATTTTCCTCATAATGATTTTGTATATTTCAACTGCGTGATACCAATCTTTACTTAGATTAGAACAATTTTTACTATCTTATTATCCATTCGCATATATTACGCATCTTCAGCCTTCCAATTTGTCACCTTCCATACATTTTCCCTATCATGATTTCATGTATCTTCAACCTCATGATGCATATCTTTACTTGAGCTATTATTACGCTGAATCACTTATGTCTATGAAGCAACGTGCTCACACACTATAGACATTGTTGAATCTACTGCCTAATGTGTTGTTAACATGTCATTTTTCACATTATTATTGCTGGGTAGTGACAATTTTTTCCCATTGTGTCATGTAATTGCATTTCCAACCTTGGGAATATGTCCCTAATCACATCCTTGGATGCTCACGCTCGTTTGGTGACTAAATGTAGCCATCACCCAAATTCCCTTCAATGGTAGGAAGTAAGAATACATAGGTTGCCTATTTATGACTAAACCATCAAATTATCAAAATCCTACGTGATTGCACATATGAGATAAAAGCATATGTGCCTATGTTATTCTGTATTTTTGAAGCGATTTTCATACATAAAATACCAAGCTTTTTGTTACAGCTGTCAGAGATATAAATAAAATTTGCTTGAAGAGCCTTATGAGACAACATAATTGCACTGTGGCTTTTAAGCATGTTTTAACATGCCATCTTTTTAACATTGTTTAAAAGCAGTTTTATTCAATGTAAGGAGCATTAATATTGTGCATGATAAAGTGTAACACTCCTCTTATCTAACCCACACTTCTTTCTTCCCTCACATTCATACACCTTCTTCATGAGCCCTCTGGAATCTAGCTTTGGACATAGGTCTCCCTTAAATGTCTCCAGTCTGCTCACCCATCGAAGGATGGCAAGTCAAGTGGTAGATCTAGTTTTCTTTTTCAGAATCAAGGTCGCCAGCATACATATAGTCTATTATTTTGATTAAAGCAATTGATTCACTTGATTTTGCACGCTTCCTGGGACGTCCTCTACTTATTTAAAGATATTCTATTTATTACATAACCTCAAAAGTTCTGATAAGTTACGACTTTGAATTCTTATTCACAGCTTGCTTACCTACAATAAACATAGGATCTCGCACGGAAATTTTGTAAAGTACTCGCATAAAGCAAATGCCTCCATTTCAATGGTTTTTCATGTGAACTAGGCATTGCGCAATGTGCAATTGAATATCTTTTCTCATGACATTCTACGCTTAGTAAATACAATACCTACTTAGGCTCCTATGGAATAAAATACGGGCAGTTTATTTACTGAGTAATGTTGAAACAACTAAAGAAAAGAAAAACCTAAACATCTTTACAAATGAGAAAAGTCAGTAGAAAATATTAAGTCGCAACACCATTATGAAGGTATGATGTACGGTAAGAGAAAACACAATTTTCTCTGTTCATGTAATGTAAAGAAACATGAAGTGACACTACGAAGTTTTAGTGTGTATAGGGTGTTTTAAACACCTGCGAACTGGCCTCCACGATCATGTAATCTCACACCATTAGATTACTTTCTTTGGGGGTATGTGAAGTCACTAGTCTATGCTGATAAACCACAGACGTTGGACCATTTACAAGTCAACATTCGCCGTGTTATTACCGATATACGGCCCCAGTTGCTCGATAAACTTGTCGAAAATTGGACTTCACGATTGCGCTTCATACGAGCTAGCCGTGGCACTCATATGCCCGAAATCATATTTAAACAATAATGGCATAAAATTATCTATTAAATATAGCCAATATCATAGATATTAACATTATTTTAATGTCTTTTTTTTTCATTTTGAATTTCTGTACCTCTAAAAAAAACACTCTTTATTAAGAAAACGAAATAGTCCTATGGAATACTTATGCAATTCATTCTGGAATTCCTTGCCTATCTTCCCCGATCATATTGATCTGATATTTCTTGCGTATACTCGTATCCTATTTTTCATACTTTTAAAATTATTTACAAATAACGAATAGATTGTACGTACGATAAAATACTTCATACAATAGATTTAACCCAATTGATTCGACCACTTCCTCATTAATTTGAATGTTGAACCAAAATATTTGCTTTATTATAAACATAATAATAATATGTCAGATTCCTGCTACCCACGATTATTGAACTCACAAAAAGCAACGTATTTTATTGTGCAAACACTCAAATTAATAATGACAATATGAAAAAGTGTATTATGTGTATGACATATGTACGTACCCACCGTAAATAATTGAGGAAGAAGCCAATTTAATAGCGATTGTGTCTGCGATGATTTTGAAATTTTATCTGACGGCGGTTACCTAATGGTTTGACAATGGAAAATGTTGAAACATGGAAGTCCTCGGTCATTAAAATGGAAAAAAAAATACTTATGATGAGAATTGTAAAAAAAATTGACAAAAAATATATTAAAGAATAAAATATAATGTGTTTTAGAGAGGGTATGGATGCGACCCTTGAAGAATTCCTTTTGCATGTTTTCAATGTTGTTCGAAATGTTGAAAAACATTATTACCAAAAATTTTATTTGAAGAAATGAAAAATTTAGTTTGTGATAGGGTTTAGATGAGAACCTTGAGGTACTCCCTGTGCATTTAAAAAAGACATTTAGAATAATAACAACATGAATTGCAACTGTTGATACCACCTGTACCCAAATATAATTGGGTGTTTAAAACAACAAATTATGAATATCATTAATCAAATAATAATAATAAAGATTGGATTACTCAAGCGCCGTTTTTTTTATTTAAGTTAATGAACATTCTAAACACCGGAAAAGTTTAGCGTTTGTTAAAACTGCAAACTGCAAGGGTTCAATTCCCGTCGGTAATATTATTTTTCTTCTTTAACATCCTCTCTTACACAAGTAGGTTGAAAGCTATAATTGTTCAAATGGCCGTAAATAAATAAATACTTCTTGGTGCGTTTCTCGAAAACGTAAACAATCATATTTCCATACAATAATACCGTTTTTTCTACAATATTTTTTTTTACATTTTCTCGGGTTTGGGTAACTACTAAATATCAGAGAAGAATATCAATGTTTTATTGTTTAGTCATATATATTATTACAAATTTTGATAACAATCATTAGCATTTGCTTCTTAGAAGAGATTTTCATTTCCATCTCAATATTTCCTGTTTCCAGCATTTAATGACGCGATACAACTCCTGGTCCTGCCGCTGAGAGCTCCGTTGTAATCTCTCTTACTGTTACATGCGACATTTAGGAGAATGTGGGAGAGATTAGATGTTACAACAGAACTGTCAACGGTAGTCCTTTACCAACATTTGAGAAAACATTTTGTGTTACTTAATGATCAATGATAAATATAATACATGAGAGAGTAAATAAAAAAAAACAACAGTCAATTCTCCTTTATCGTCGTTCAGAAATTATAACTTTTGAAAAATGAGTTTGACGTCTCATTTTAGTATCAAATAATTAAAAATGCACCGCATGACAAAAGCCAGCAGGAGCATGCCTGGTAAACTGTGGAGAATACACACTGACAGGTGAGATTTATTTCGGAAGGTAAATGTAAATGGAGACGTAAATAAATATTTCGTAAACTTTTATAAGTCGCCGCATATATTTAGGTATTCTGAGAATAAATAAGGAAAACTTTCCGCAATAGCCCTAAAATAACTACAATTTAAAATGTTGGAAATGCACACCTTCGTCTTCTCATCCCCATTCGCTTCTTTTCGCCCAGTCTCACAACATTCTCCAATGAGTTTGTCCTCTACAATGGAATTTCATGTAATTCTGTGTATTATAATATATTGAGTACATGGTACAACTAACAGAAAAACGGGTGGAATCTTATCCGAAGCAGCTAAATTAAAGTGCGGCGTTAGACAAGGAGGCTCAATGTCCCCAATTTTGTTCAACGTATATATGAATGCGCTTAGTAAAACAGTGAACAAAACAAGATCCGGATACCATGTACGTACGTCTTGCGGAGCCAATTTCAAAATCTGCAAGGAGATAACATATTTGGGGCATATTGTCATTGATGACCTAAATTATACAAATGACATAGAACGCCAAAGAAGATTACTGAGCGTGCGAGCCAACATGCTCGCCAGGAGATTCAACAGGAGCAGTCCTCGGGTGAAGAAGTAACTATTATAGACATACTGCATGAGCTTTTACACTAGCGAACTATGTACGAGGTACACACAAGGAGTCATGAACACACTCCGAGTACAGTATCCTCAACGCTTACATGGCGCTGTTCGGCCTCCCTTGGTGATGCAGCGCCTCGCAGATGTTCGCACAGGGAAGGGTGCATAAGTTTGCTGCTTTGATGCGCCACAGAGTAGCCGGGACGAGTCAGTGCTACCGGAAATCGGAATTATCCAGGCCGTCGCCCAGTGGAAGGGAGCGCCCCTACATCATACACGGAGAATTTACCTCAAACCACCGTAGTACACGTGCTAAATATGTTTACTTTTTTTATTTTATTTTTTATTTCATATAATGTAATTTATTTAGCTGAATGTTTTTATATGGCAGACATAGTATTGAACTCACCGCTCTGTTCAGCTGAAATAAACAAACATTATTATTATCATTAATTGGAGCATGCCGAGGACGCAACCTTTTAAAATTTTGAAAAATTGAGTAGTTTCGAAGATATAAGCCGTCAAAATTTTGATATTTTATGAGAATTTCGCCGGACGGTCTATAAGCGCGTGACGTCACGGAATATAAAATGGTTGGAATGGAAAATGGAATACAAAATGGCTGCCTTACTACCATTCGAATTGTGATGTGCTCTGAATTGTTATTATTTTGAGCGGTTGTTTTATCCAAGTTCATTTTGAAAGCTCATAACTTTGACATTTTGGGAGATATCGAAAGACGGACCGCCAAACAACTCGATCTTAGCATACACTTCTTGCTTCATGCACATTCATACATCATATCATACATTCTCTTCTATTATTCCGACTTCTGACATGGGCCGACTCAAGTTTTTGATTCACTTGGTCGTGCCATGTCTTCCTCGGGCGTCCCATTCTTTCTCTTTCATTAACATTAGCGTCATATATTCTCCTTACACTCCTCTCTTCGTTCATTCGCTCTACATGCCCAAACCGTCTAAGGCTGCTTTCTGACGGTCCGGTGATGAACGAACATTTCACTCGCTACTGGAGACACTGCGCAGAAAAGTCCCACAATGGACTGCGTTGCAAACCGTTACCTTACGATAGCAAACTTGACTTTTCGGTGCAGTGTCTGCAGTAACGAGTGAAATGTTCGTTCCTCACCGGACCGTCAGAGAGCAGCCTAAGCGTCCCTTTCTTAATCTTGCTCACGACGTTTACATCAGCCTTGCATTCTTTACGAATCTCAATATTTTTCACACGATCATATATGGTTTTACCACACATTCTCCTCAGAGATCTCATTGTATTTTTGTCAACAAAAAAATAAATCTGGAGACAACCTTGTTGGGATCGCATAGTCTCACATACACATTGAAAAAAAAACATATCTTTGAATCATAAGTCATTAAATAGATTGGTACATATTTTTTTAAGAGTCCTCTAATGTCCCATGTCCTATTCCATTTACCCCATTTTACATCTTAATTGTCTTTCTTCTGTTCTTCTTCCCCAGGTACACTATACACTAATATCACAATGAATTGCGTGTTGCTAATCATATTTGATAGGGATCTTAGAAAGAAACAACACGCGGAGTAGAAGGAGACACGATTCCACGGAGATCGTCAGTATTCACCACATAAAAAATATATATTTCTATAAAAAAGTTGAACATGACTCGAGGTTAAGTTAGGTTAGGTTAGGTTAGGTTAAGCGCTCTTGTAGCGATTTTTCACAAAAATGGCGCTATAGAAATTATTCAAATACGTATTATTATAACTATTGAACTTTGTTAAGTATGACTTTTTAAAATGTCATATTGACTATAAATATTTACATTTACTGGGTAGTTAATTTGTTGTCAAACAGGCGAAAAAATATTGTTTGTCTATTTAAATAATGTAAACCGTGCAAAAAATATCTGTCATTCTTGCTAAAAAAATACTGTCGATTTTTTGAATGAATTTACACTGGTAACGGACCTCCAAATTTGCCACAAAATTCTTGTGTAAGTGTTATTAATTCTGAGGTCATCATAAAAAATGGAAATAAAATATGACGGTTCTTTCAATTTGGTGTCAATTTGTGATTAGTTTAATTACCTACCCGCCTGAATTTTCAGAGAATATTTTTACACTTTCAAATAAGTACCTACCTATAAGATTGTGGCTGAGTATTTATCAAATCAAATGTTTATAAAAAAAATAAGTATCACTAGGTACTGGAGCTGCCTGTTCTAATGCCACATTTAACATGGTGTCATATATAAACTAAATCAAGTTATGTTGTGTAAGTACCCTGAATTAAATGTAAATATAACATTTTAGTATTATAAGAATGTAATCAAGATAATAAAAAAAATAATAATCCGTTAATATTATTTTCATACAACTGGAATTTGCACCCGCTCTACCGCAAGTAGCTTAAGTCCCGCATTGATTTCTCGAGAATTTAGATTTAGGCAAGAGGTCTGTCTAGCATGGGCTCTGAATCCCGACTGACCGCTGTTGAAAGGCAGATATGATCATTCGAAAGATAGAAAGAGCGCGCCAATGTGAAGAGCGTTTAGAATAAACGGGCGTAGGTGACAATTCTAAAAATATTAATAAAACACAACATATTCAAGATAGATGAAAAATCACAAGACGAATGTCTTAAATAGCCTTGAAAGAAACACTACGATATCTTTTAAACCTATAACATCTTAAATAATAGAACAAACCCTTTTTTTAATTTTCGGAGAATACTTTGAAACTCTGTTTTGCTGAGCCTTGACAGCGGGAGGTCAGTTCAACAATATTACATAATAAAGCGATAAATAAAAGATAGTCATACAAATACTATCGTAATAATAAAACAAAATACATGCATGTTGTGACCAATGCACACACGACGAAAAAATATGAGAAATACTTTTCATAAAAAAAAACAGTAGAACAGTTTTGTTATAGTGATAACATACTAAAATACAGTAAAAGCAGTTAAGTAATTATAAGAAATATCAAAAGATATCACACAAGTTGAGGAACATATTACTTAACATACCTTTAGAGCACATATATTACTCATCGTTAATGTATATTTTAAATATATTTCAACTTTAGAAAACAGACCGAATGTTTATTTTCCTTAACATAACCTAACCAAACCCAACCTTTTTAATAAAATTATTAAATTGTAAATTCGATTGTTCTGAACTCCCGTATTTAATCAACCTATGCGTACCTAAACGAAATACAAAGAAAAACATTAACATTTTACATATGTATATCCCGTTCCAACTACAGCTTGCATTCCCTAATTCAATGCTTGCACAGTTTTGGTAATAAATGATGTGGATGTACATAGTTGGAATATGTAATATTTTAACATTTAAAAGCATCACGTGCCATAAGTAAAATATTTTAACGTGACCGCATACCACGTTTCGTTTACCATTACCATATTAAACATATCGTTTTGTACTTATCAATTTATTCACTAATACCATATATATATATTTAAAGAAAGACAAATATTCCCTGGCTATGAACAACCTGACAATATTTCAAAATCTCCTACTACCATCACAGTAAGCGGAAGATGTTGCTTGTGTCGTAATAGAGGACTTAGCCAGCCGAGGAATTGAACTCACGACGCCTGGGTGAGACCCAAACGCGATACCAACTCAGCCACTGACCGGTCAACAATATATAGCAGTATCTCATACAAAATTAGCAGTATATCGAATAACACAGAAACACGTTGCAATTTATAATTATCCCCGTTATTTAATAATTTAAATGAAAAGGTGATTTGTTTTGATGCACTAGCAGTAGGAATACAGTAGCTTGTTTCTCCGTGGCTGGGACACCCCTTACAAGCACTAAAATTAGTATAATACTTTATTAAATTCGGTTTTATTCCGCCGACAGCCCGGTTGCGGTTCGTACTCTACTGCGCATGCGTGCCGCGCAAAGAGAGGGCGCCATCTTTGAATACGTCACGTGAAACTCGTAAATTAACAAAAGATCTGAATACGATTACTATTTTTTTTGAGCTGCATATTTGCATGTGAAAGCGCTTCTGGGAAAAAAAAATAATAAAAGCACCCTAAGATATTAAAGCATTTTGGTAAGCTGTGTACGCACTGTAAAAATGGTACACCGACATCAAACAAACGAGTACATCAAACGTTTGTGTTTTTTGTAGAAGTAATATGTCTGTTTTATTAAAAAAATTATATTCAGTAATTGCCTCGATAAAGTTTAGTTAATCCGATGTTACATTAGAAATAAATGTTACATTACTTGAACTTACTACTAAACCAAACCGCATAGTTAATTACGACCGAAAATCTAAAACTGGTTTCCTACTATATAGCAGTGGCTTATCTCATTGGAATTTCAGCAGTTAAAGGGTTGAAATTTTCCCTCATCTATTAAGCGTATATATTGGTCTATTCTATAAATATATAGGTAAATTTTTCCCTAGATCTAAAGGGATTTTATCATATCACTGCACCAGAGATTAGCGATCTGGCAACAAGATTCAATTTGGGGATTGATTAAATCATTTGTGGCTAATGAATATGTTATTGTAGAAAAAAAGTTTTATTTCATCTTTAGTAATTACATGTTACTTATTTTAATAACTAACATTATTTTAATAACCAACATTATTTTATTTATGATTTATTGCTTTCGTTTATGTTTTAATATATATATATATATTTTTTTTTATATATTTTAGAGTAAGATTCTTGAGAAATATTTATGTTTTAAGCTTGTTACATATGTTTTTTTTACGATTTTATTTTACATATTTTGTAACCTTGTCTGTAAATTTTATGTTTCAAATAAAAAGCCCCCGTTAGACAAACTACAAAAAAGTAGTTTATCGGGACTTTTTGAATTATATTTTATCTTTTGTAAAATTAAATATAAAAATAAAAAAAACTTTTACGTTAATTTTTGCAAAATACTACTAAATACAAATTTGGTGTTACGAGGAACGGCTGCGTGGCCTGTTTCATATAAAACTTATTTATGGATTAGAGGCCAAATACCCACCCAAACATAACGAAATATTTTTTAATCAAAAGGTATAGTAAATATCTAGTAAGGATTAGAAGTATTTTAATGATTTTTGTTTTAATTTAGAAAATATAAGCCACAAAAGATGACAATTTATTCATATTTTTAGGAGGCAACTTTGGCAAATATGTGTGACTAAATGGATACTTTTTGAAAAAAAATGTCTCTAACCTACCTCAGGAATATGATGAAGTATACAATAAAATTTTAATGACTCCTGAAAATAGTTTAATTTGGGTCAAATTTTTACATTGAGTTAGCGACAAATTCAAGGTTGTTTTTACCTATTTTTTGTTTGCGTCACGCTCACACTTTACCAGTCTTTTTATGATAGAAAGAGATACACGACTGCCAATTGAATTCTGAAATCGCAGAATCTCAAACGAATGCGTTCGTCTTAACAAGTCCCATAGTCGCTGTGCACCTCGGCAGCTCGCCGATTCCCAAGGAATGCACGCTTCCACGGTTTGCTGTTGAAGTGCCACGAGTATGTTTTGTATGAACCATTTCTTAGAACAGATAGTCATATAGGTACTGAATTCATAACGCACGTATTGGATTTCTTTCCAACTCGCCCTTGAGCAATACGGGCGGGTGGATTTTTAGCACGGAATTATAATTCCGCGCCGTTCAAAGTCCAGTAAAATTATAATACAAATTTGAATTATTATCTTATCTTTTTTGTGGAAGTTCACTGCACAAACACATTTCAGAGAAAATCGTCACTATTAAATAGATATACTTAAGTGATCAACTTAGTAGATGAAATCTTCTTGTAATAAAAGTACGGTGGATTGCTAAATCATTTGACTTTGGTTTGAAAATCTGATTACTTGGGAATATTACGTATGGATTACATTAAATACTGCGCGTAGAACACACCGTGACCTTTCCTTTACCGGGCTTTTTTGGGGAGTCTTTTTATAATTGTAGATAAAAACAATGTTTCAGGACCGTTAAAACGCTTCGAAGTGTAAAGTCTCCTTCTTAGGAACTTTTTGTCAGCTTTGCTTTTATGTGTATAACCTAATGTGGAAAATTAAGTTCTAATACGTTTTTCCCATCGGTAAAACTTCTATCAAACATTCGCTGAGACAATTATAATTTATTTTATGGGCGAGGCAACAGAGTGGATGGTTGACTTACTTCCACAAACGCTTGAGTTAAATCTTGGAGTTATTTTATATTATTAGTTTTTTTTTTAACGCTATGGGTCTTTTATACATACTAGTATATCTTACAGTTTGAACATAGGAAATGAAAATAAAAATATACAGTTATAAAGGAGATATATAAAAAAAATAGCAGTAGTTTGAGAATACATGGAAACAGAATAAACACTTTATGTAATAATTTATATTTTTAAACATTATTACTGTAGTATATCTTACGGTTTGAACATTTAATTGAACAGTAATATTATAAATATAATAAATAAAAATAACTTTGTTTAAACCACTATTTTTAATATATAAATATCTGCATGTTTCAGAAGCAAAGCTCCCCTCATTTTAATAACATAATTTTAGAAATTAGGAAAAGTGTTAATAGTCCATTAAATATTATTAATAATCAAATATTAAAAAAATAGTTTTTATATAAATTTATTTCCACAATAACAATTATTATTATTTTATTTTTTATGTCTGGCTATTATTGATTTTATTTATATTTATAATAAAAATAATTTATTTTTTATTTATTTTTACCAATTATTTTCACATTTTTAATTAATTACTTACCCAATAAGTGATGTACTTATTTAAAAATTTTAAAGATTGTAATTTGTTGTATTTGTCTATACTTGTCACTATTTTTAGTATATCTATTGTTTATCCTAATAAGGGGAGCTTTGCTTCTGAAACATATACAATTCTTATTAATTTATTAAAGTTATTCTTATTCAGTATATTAATAATGAAACCACAAAATTATTACACATTTTTCGAAGAAAATACCTAATAATATGAGCAAACAGTTAAATAAAGTAGGTACTAATCAATCAAATTAAATAACTTTCTTTTTTATTTATGTAACATATCACACTTTTAATTAATTTATTAGGTTTTCTGGGTTTTTGCAGATTTACATCACACTTACGTGTGAATAATCCAGATACAAAAACTCAATTAGGATATACAATACAGAAAATAAAATACAATTTTGAAGACACAAAACGACTTGTTCGTGTGGCCGTGGTTCCTTGAATTAAAAGAAGGGCAATGCTATCGGCTGCGTATCATCAGATGGAAATATCACAGTCATTAGTTGTTAAGAAAGTTAAAGAAAATCATCAATTTCAATTAGTTAACTAAACAGAGAACAACCCCAAATCATTCCAATGATAAATACTCACTAACAAATTGATTTAGAAAATAGTAATTACGAATTAACCAAATGGTATAAAGCCTTAACTCATAAATACAAAAGGGATGTAGAACCTTTTTTTCACCTAGCGGGCGGGGAATGTCGTTAAGATCTTTCGTTAGAATTTTTAGCTATGTTTCGTGACCAGATCTGAAAAGCCAAGTACCTTGCAATCTTTCTCTTTCCACTCAATTTAGTCTGACAACATTAACATTTAAAAACTGGCCGGAGTTAGTGAAACTATCATACAACCAATTTTGAGGATTGTTGTGAGGATGGGAGGATAAAGGTTCTGGTCGCATAGCTAGAGCCATTTCAATCAACGTTTCGATTCTTAATTGTGGTCTCTTACTTAAGCGACACTGAGAGCATGGCGAAAGTGGTGCAAATATTCGGCATTTAATTTATTTCTATTGTAAAAACATACCGCTGATTGGTCCACTTAAGGGGGAGAGGGATTATTCATTCATTCAAAATAATGATAATATTATTACGCAATACGACAGACATTATGTTTTTAAAGACACACATATTTACTAAATATATTTACACGTACATAATCTTCGCATTTATTAAAATCAAATCAGAATTATATTATCCTTTTCTGATCGTCCTACGTATGTTTTACAATTATTTAGTTTAGTTTGCATACCACGTACGTATTAATAGCATTAATAAATAATTTTTTTTCGAAGTTCCTCACCCCGTTAACAAAATTAGGGATTCCAACGAATCTCTCAGTGGCGGGAATAAAATTTATATAAAGTAGATGACCGAAACAAATGAAATACGATTATTTTTCCTTCTCGGATTAAAACCCGCAAACTATGGGGACGTAGCCAAGTAGTTTACCACTATGCCACGAAGTTTGTCAACATTATCAAATGATTTGGTAATTATTTGTTTTCATCCAGGTTGCCATCCCATGCCCGAAACTCAATTAGCAGCGAGGTATGGATATAGGTGAACGGTTACAAATCATTTGTTTTAATTAAATATTAATAATTTGGATTATTAGACTTGGGCAGTTCGTCCGACGAGTTAACATATTTTTAATCACTTCTGGGCGGGTTTGAGTTATCCTTTAATAAAGACTCAACATTGTTAAACCCAAATATTTAATTATCGTTAAATGTTGTATTTGTCTTTTTTTTTTTTACTTATTCGAACATTGTTGATGGCCTTCGATGTTTGATAAGATTATTTATTTGTCGATTGGAGATTGACAAATTGCCGATAACGTAACAATTTGATTGTTCGTAAGTAATGTAATGAAATTGTGGTTTACTTTCTAAGTAACATTTTCGTTTACATTTAAATGGGTACCGTGTTTAAGTTTAATTAATCAAAGCAAAGTAGTTGTTTTTGTGTATTATTTATTTATTTATAGGTCTTGCAATCAGACTTCAAATATTAAATCAGTGAAAGTAATTGTATTCATTTTAGCCTTGATAAAGTGGTTTGACAATATGACTATTTTTTTTTTCTATTTACACTTGTGTCCAGTTTTGGAAATATGCTGCTTTCAAATGTCCAGTTGTGTTGGTTCTCTGACCTCACCTATCTGAATTTGACAGATTTTTTACCTTCTGTTTTCTCTTTGCAAATTTGGTGCAATTTTTGGTAAAAATAACAAATTTATGACAATTTTAAAAGCAAGAAAAAATATCATTCAGACAATGTGCATTGGAAAACTCACAGACATATAATATACTAGCTGATGTGTACCCGGCCTTGCTCGGTTACAATAATTGATTTGACAGCGAAAGTAACTCTCCAAATAAAGAAACATTCATTTTAATATTTTATATCATTCCAAACGTTTATTTTTTTCAAAATTTATCTAAATCATAAAGTTCTTAAGCAGGTACCTCCTCGTGCTTCCCACTTTGAAAATATTCTACCCAAAAAACCTTGTTCTTTTGAATATGCAATCTGTGGCTAACCAGTTGTGCTAACTTAAATTAAACATGGTAATGTTTTTCACAGTAATTTTAAAACGTTATAGCAAAAGTTTTACACATTGGATTTCATTCAAACTACTTTCGCAATCTTCCCGGCACTAATTAAAATAAACTGTGCTATTTTCAGCGGAACCGGTTCAGTAGTTTTTGAGAAAATCAAGGACAAACAAACAAACCAACTTACATTGATTTTTATATATAGATTAGGGTGTATCGAAAATCAAACTCGAAAATTCTACAACATGAATTTTAAATAATACAGGAATCAAAGATTTCCGTAAAGAAAAAATGGTAATTCAAATTTAATAATATTTTCTGTACCAATTAAAGTATAAAGTACAAAGGGGGTAACCCATAGGTAAATCCTATTTCTTACAGTTAACCCACAAATATATATATGTTTATATAAAGTGGGAATGCTTAATATTAATTTACCTATATTTTTTTAACTTATTTTTATTGTTGGTCCTTTAGTACTAACATTTTATTTTATTTTAATTTAGTTTTCCTTTTTTTAAAGATGGAGAAGTTTAATCTAAGTGCGTTCAATTTACGTATTCAAAGTATTATTTTTGGTGAAGTGACATTTGTTCAGAAGGAATGTTTTTAGTGAAGATTTAAATAGAAGTAGACCGTGTGTTTGTTTGATGTTACGTGGAAGGTTGGCATATAATTAGTTTACTCTAGACACAATCAAAGTATGTGATTTATTACGAGAAGAAGCTTCGCTTACACACACAGACGTAGATACTCTCAGTACCGCCACTGTGAAAGACGAATAATAGATGCATGAAACTGTTTTAGCCGTATTTGGTGTCAAGATGTGAATAGCCGGGTATATTTAGATCATCCGTTTCCTCATTCCCTTACGCCTCACAATATTTTTAGCAGTTGGAACTTTGTGCTGTATTCACATTAAAAAACACATAAAGATATCTTACACAGAAAATAAATTGAAACAATATTAGTGATATAAGATTTCTACAGCCTCCCAATTCAAATCTCCAGCCACGAAACTCCGATAAACAAATCGCCGTCTTCTAATTAACTATCTAATTTAACGTGTCAAACCCATGATTATATTTTCGGCAAAGTTCCATGGGAGTTATAGCTGCGATGCTGTGAGGTATTCATTTCGGGTTCGCCCCCTACTCCGAGGCGTGGCGCTATGAGAAAAAACAATTAAGTATCAGATACTATTTAAAAGTGAATGGTTTAACCTGACCTTAGAGGTTTTTTCTTGTTTAGCAGGAATTCAACCTTTCACACGGAGCGAACTGAAGTGGCTAACTGACCGACTGATTCATTTGTAGTTCTAAGTAATGTTTTGAGTACAGGATTTAAGGTTTACTGAGAAATTGGTATTGAATTAAGATATTTGGAGATCTTTGTATGATTAGCAAGAAGGTGTATTAAGACTGTTTAAAAAAACGTGAAAATCTAGAGCAGTGATTCCCATTTCCGTGGGCAATATCGCCCACCAGTGGGCTATTTAAGGCGTTTGTTGGGCGATCAATAGTTAAAAGTGCTTTTGGGACGATTTTATATGATTTTTGGCAATTGGCATACTCTGTGCACTGACTTAATACGAACACTGCAGAAAATTCAGGGTTTTTTGTTTGTTAAGATTCTATCTATGTTTGATGAAATTTAAAGGTTCAGTTTTATAAAATTCTGAGAGATTTGGTGACAAAAATTTTCTTTGCAATGTGATTTTCCCAACGATAAGAATTAACAGCATTTCGTGCCCTTGGAACAACAAAAAAACTGCAAAAGGAATAATCTGATTACGTCTAAAACGGATCGAAATGATAATCTAGTCTCCTTTAATGGAAGCAATCTTCTCAACAACTTGAGGTGAACCTTCACAAAACTGCGCTATAGAAATTAACTCTTATTATTATTATTATAACAAGCCCTCCATTGATATGCTTGGTGTAACCTTAAGTGACCAGCTCAGGTATGGGGGCTCCATCGAAGCCAGAGTAAAGTTAGCCTCTCAGATACTGCGCGTACTGAACAGAGCCCGCAGATACTTTAATAGTACACAACTGCTGACCCTGTACAAATCGCAAGTGCATCTTACTGTAGAATTTGGCAATAACCTCTGGTCGGGAGACCTATAATGTCTGAAAAAAACCCTTGACTCTATGCAAAAACGGGGGGTCCGTTTGATAGATTCGGCTATCTTAACAAACGGATTGCAATCTTTGGAGCACAGACGTCAGGTGGGAATGCTGTCCTTGTTCTATCGGTATTTAAATGGTGCTCTAGGGAACTAGCGTCATTGACCCCTTCGTAATCGGTGCATAGTCGGGAAATACGCCAAACGCGCGTCCAACATTTGCGCACGGTTGACATTTGTCATATGATAACGGGTCGCTTCTACGACTCGTTCTTGTATTCAACAGCTCGGATGTGGAATGATCTGCCGGCCTCTGTGTTTCCTCTCTTCTACAAATGGGTCTCTTCAAGATCCAAGTTCACTCCTTAGTATCCTCTAAAAGACCCTCCCCACAGTATCCCCAAAGATGATATAGGCCTTAAGGGAAATTATTTCCCTCAGAGTCACCTCTGTAAAAAAAGCAATGTCATGCGATAATGAGCTCTAGAGAGTACCACTTCAAAGTTTATTATCGCATAACATTGCCGAGTCAAATGGAACCTTGTTGTTCCAAGGGCATGATTTTTTGTTTTTTTTTCTAGACCCTTTAAAATGTTCGCCTGCGGCGCTTTCTTTAGACCATTGTTATAATTGATATTTTAAAAGGGTTCCGTGTTATAGGGGTTTACGACGAAATACTGTTGTTTTTTTTCTTCACATTTCTTCGATCTTCTGTTTTGTTACTGCTCTGTTTTGTTACCGTTCTGTTTTGTTATTGTTCTGTTTTATTACTAGTCTGTTTTAATGCCGTTTTGTTTTGTTATGGAACTGTCTCATCCAAGACCATTACATTTAATTAATTAAGTAAATCATGGCTATAACAACGAATACATTTTTCCTACGAATTTAGAGCATCCAAGAATGAGTCATTTCAAGAGCATGTGTTATATATTAATATGAGTCAGTAGTTGTATGAATGTAAATGAAGCAAGTCGAGCAAGGGGTGTATGTCCAAACAGTTCTGTGGCCGTCCATCCTTTCTGTCTATAACGGCAGGGAAATGCGTGTTGCTGATTTAAAAAAAGTGTCTTTTAAATTGTTTAAATAACTGAGAAAGGCTAAGTAAAGAGTACCTGCATACATCAGTTGATAAATAAAAATAAAATATTTTCTTTCCACGCCAGTGTAAATGGACACAGAACAAGAACGGTAAAGCTAAAATCGATGTGAAGTGAGAATATTTCCTTATAAAAAAGCAACATGATATTTGTGTGGCCACTGGTTCTTTTATTTCGTAATTTCTCGGTTGATATATTTGCAACTGTTATTAAATTACAAATTATGTACTTTCTATCGCTCTAACCCTATTTTCTTTTTTTTCGCAGATTTCCGGGAAAGTCAACATCTTCTGAAAATCAAGAATAAATTAAAAAGTGTATCATTTTTTTTAAACTTCTCAGTCGTGTGATTGTGGCATTTTTTGTATTTGTTTTTGAAGGAGTTCAATGGTTTTGAAGAAATTTTTCATAGTGAACGAAGATGACATGTCCAAATTACTACTGCTTTATTTAGACGAAATGTTGCAATTTCAATTATAAACTTAGGCTTAATTTACTAAAAAAAGATTCTAGTTAAAATTGTGTGACGTCGAAATAATGAAGTCAAAATAAATTCCGAGAAGTCAAAGATATTCTAGCTAACGGTAACATAATCATATATAAGAACATTGCAACTGAAGATTAAACAAAATTAAAAGATTTTTGCTCTTCCAAGACAAAAAAGCGTTTATGATAAAACTGCACAATTAAACACGTTTCAAAACGCAACTGAATTTTTCAAGACAAGATACTGCGAGAGGTGAAGCAAAATAAAGGATTTCAGTTCATCCAAAATCAGAAACTTATTGGAAATTAAAGTTTTATTTCGACATAATATAAACAAATATTTTGAAGATAATTACAATTCCAAAAGCGAAGAAAATTAAAGGGGTTTGAAGTGATCCAAAAGTAAAAACTTCTTTTAAAACTGCACGATTGAAAAAGCTTTATTACCACCAAGAAGAAATTGAGAAATTTGAAGACTAATTCAAAGATCGTAAAAATCAAAAAAATTTCACCCATATCAAACTCTTATTATAATTGAGAGTTTTTGACCAAACTGCCCAAAAATTAGGGACACGGGCGGTCTCTCCCAGAGCAGACCGGAATCATTCGCGACGGCAGTCGGCTCGTCCTTAAAAGTGGCTAACCACGGCCAGGCCACGCTGAACTTCTCGGACCCCTTCGGTCCGGGGGGCGGGGGGCGCGAGCCGCCCCCGGGCACCCCTGACATGGACCAGCACCAGGGTCTGGAGCCACCACCCCCGCCCTCCAAGTCCGCCTTCGTGGAGTTGCAGCACCAGCACCAGCAGCAGCATTATGCGGCCTTTAAGGGCGGCTATCAGCACCAGCAGTTCGGCGGGCAGGGGGATGGCGGGGGCTTCCCTAGCCCTAGGGCTGCGTTGGGGTACGCGTTCCCCCCTGTGCATCAGAATGTGTACCCGGGATACCACTTGGGTTCATACGCGCCGCATTGTGCAAGCCCTCCTAAAGACGGTAAGATTCTTTTACGTTTATTTTATGATAAATTTTTCAGAGATCAAGACGCCATCATCAAAATTCATACGATTGAATCAAAGAATGTGTGCCAAGTCCGGTTTCGTGTTCAATGTTCGTACGTAAGTTGTGTACGCATTAAGTATCTGAAATGATTATAATCATAAATTGAACCCAAATAAGAATAATGAACGATTCTGTAGCGTCTTTTTTGTGAAAATACATCATTGAGATCTGATTAACAAATACCACAATCATTAACAAATCATTTGACAACCCGTAATGAGAATAATTAACAATTTATATAGCGAATTTCTTTAGCGACGGCAAATATCGCCGCAATCAACAAATCATTTTGTAAACCATATTGAGGCTGTGTAAAATCGTCCGATATACATCAAACACATCCCGTTCTATCCCAATTCAGTCTCTTCAAGCCAATAAAAAACGCTTAAAACGGCGTACGCAACAAACAACCACACGAATACAATAACACAGCAACAAGGGACGGTGTCTTAACACAAGACCGCACGAACACAATAACACAGCAACAAGGGACAATGTTTTAACCCTATCGGAGCGTATGTATATTTGAAAATACAGAGATTTTCAGATTTTTTCCTTTCTATTTAGAGCGAATAAAAATTGACAGTTTTCATTTCAAATTGCTGGAATTAGTCTTTTATTTGTTTTGGACTATGTTTTTGTTGGATTTTAGCTACCCGTTCAGGCAGTAGCCAGGGTAATATTTTGACAGGTGACGTTTGTGTTTGTGATTTTCAAACCGTCTAAATTTTAATTTTTTTTATTGCTAATTTTGAGGACAATTTTTTACCGCTTTATTTTTATGTAAACTTTTTAAAATATTGTTTTTTTTTTACATGATTTTTTCATACTAAGATAAAAACACTTAGTGATACCTAACGTTCTTTCAAATTAACGTAGGAATAACTTCTAAAGTTTTGAAAAAACATATAAACTCAATTTTTTTAATACGTCTGTAAGGTGTTATCAATTTGTTTTAGCACTGTTAGTTTTAATTCAGGTCTGAAAGGGTTAACACACAATCACACGGGACTTTTAACACACCACACAAGACAGTCGGGACACCACGCAACACACAACACACTTGGCGGATCAATGACACGATGGTGTGTGGGTGTAAAAAGTTGGACAGTTTTAAATGTCCGCGCGGATGGGTTTTCTTGCCACTGTGCGCCGCCAAGGAACGCTCTCGCTCGGGATGAAGTTATTTAACAAGAATTGCACAGTGCGACATGTTTGTATTGCGAGCGGTCGGGTGGTTCCGATTCTAACTAATAAATAACTAAACTACGGTAATAGGTTAACGCTAAAAGTAATTATATTAATGATAGGTTTTTGAGTAGATGTTGGAAGAAAAATTGCAATGATGTGTATTTATTTAAATAATATCAACGGTATAAATATACCATAAACAATAATTGCACGTCACAGTTAAATACAAGCATTAGAAAATAGTACAAATAATTTTAAAAAAAATAACCATTAAATGTGGCGTAAGTTGTAAAAAAATCATACAATGACATCAGAAAGTATATGAAGAATAATGTGAATGTTAGTATCACATATGCTCAATGGGCACACTTGCAATCCTCATAATATTTATCTATGCCTTCGGGGAGAATGATTACACTCCCAACAGAACTACTTTTCTTCTGAGGTAGAAATTTTTTGCAAAAATAAAAAAAAAACTTACGGCAATAAATATTTTGTTAAACACGAGGTTGTGGCTGTGATGTGCGTAAAATGATTTTTTATTTTTTTATTTAATATAAATATACATAAATCATTTAATAGTACAGATATGTCTTAATAGCTAATTACAAAAAAAGGATAAATTTATTAAACAAAAAGTGCCCAACTCAATAGAGAAAGATTTCTCGTGTTAGGCTGGGGAGCAGCGCCATCTAGTGACAGTAAATGTAAGTATAGAAATAAAAGTACATCAATGTTGGTAGATAAAATGTATTTCACGAATAAGAAAAAAAAATTATAAATAAGGTTACCAAAAACAATTCTCAACATTTTTGCCACAGAGTTTAAAAAAAATAGTTTTTGCTGTATCATCAGCCATTATCATGTACTTACAATACTCAGTTTCAAAGAACGTGTTTTTGTTTTAATTATTAGTGGATTTCTAACGAATTACAATTAATCAATTCCACTTGTTAAATAATACTTTAAATTGGTTTCATTTCACTCATTTTGTTTTTGTGTTAATTTTGCGGAAATCTACTATTGTTTTAATAATAAATATATTGATTGGATAGATGTTTCAGCTTCTGACGGCGATCCGAAAAAACATCTATCTTTTTCACAAATAAACTCGAAATGATTGAATTAGGAGGTTTCAGTGATAATTCCTAGGTATCGACCCACTTAATTGCAAACATCAATATTTATTTGATCTAAATACGAGCAAAGTGACAATACAATCCGAACCGCCCCAGAATTCCCTTTGTCCGCACCGACAAAGACGGCCGCGACTATTTTTTCATGCACCTCCTCCATTTCAAGTATTTCGGTTAATTCAATTAAAGGTCTTTCGCGGACTGAGCTGGCATCTGATGAGAACATCTCGTCCAGTGTAGGTATCTGCCGACCCGCACGGATACTTGACTTACGGTTGTGAAGTTGACGCTTGGCGCCAATACTTAAAGGAAATAAAGTTAATTAGGAAAATAACATCGCGAAAAAGCTGTGTATGTTTGTTCTACTTATTTTTTTGGGACCGGGCCGGTTTCACCCTGCTATGGGCATCTTCAGACTGGTTTTATTCATATGTGTGTTGATAATAATATTGCAATGGAATTCCAACACGAAACAGTTTTTAATTAGGTTTTTTTATGTGAATATCTCACAAGAGTTCCAACTGCTTTCAACTGGAGTCATTGGGACTATGGCAACCCCAAATGGCATATGTTGTGAGGCTGAAGAGAGTGGGAGGAGGAAGGAAATGTGAAGGAGAAAGTACCTGGTCACTAAACACGGCTATTGTCATTTCAAAAAATGTGTTGATTCTGAACCGTGGTCTTTTATATGGGCGATACTTAGAGTATCTACCACTCATAGATGCAAAATAAAAATAAATAAAATACTTCTCATGCGTACTAGATATTTACTAAACCTTTAATTTAAAAAATATATATCATTAGGTTTAGGTGAGTTTTTGGCTTCAAATCCAAAATTAAGTTTTGTATGAAACAGGCAGCGCAGCCGTTCCTCTTAAGACTCCAAAGAACTATTTAAGCAAAAAAAAATACCGTCTCTCCGAAATGAAAAGTGTATTTAAAAAAAATGTTTGTATTATCTTGCTTCCCCGCACAATTGATTTTAGTGACAACCAAAAGCCTTGCCACTTATCCACGGGGCATTATTCATTCACCCTTATAAAGTATTACTCGATTTCATCCATATTTGCCAAGTGCAAACAAAACAACAACTCATATATTAGCTTTCCCTTATGAATAGTTCTTGCGTTGTGTTTGTGAAGTACAGGGTCCCTAAGAATTTATTACACTATATAAAATAAAGCTTTCTATTTTTTGGGTTTAGTTAATTAAAATTACTTTGTATAAGTTCCCCCACAGCAAATTTAAAGTATTGTCTTTGTAACATACTTTCGTTTCAAAATCAAATGAAAATTGAGAAAAAATATGTTTTGAAGAAAATCAAATGAAAGGCTATTTAAAAACCGCTGTTATTATTGTAATATATATATATATTTAATTATTGCTATGAAAAAGGGACAATACCAATAATTTTATCTCATTTTCGTGTATGTGGAAACTAGTTTTTTTTTGTGTGGGATATACATTTATTTATTAAAAAAAAATTTCCAGCTCATTCTAATATAAATCATGAAGAACTCGTTACTATTCGCACATTATTTGTTTGAAAATAACAAATAAAGAATTGGAAATAAAATTTTTGATAGAAACCATATTCTTCTCATCATCCTATTCGGGTCGGAAACCCATCGGCAAAGCGCATCCAGGCGTCCCTGTCTTGATCTGCTTTAACGGTCTCAGTCCACTGTAGACCCATCCTCTCCTGGCACAGCCTGTGGACTTGCGTTGCCTAACATTGACTGGGCCGATGGAAATCGGAATGTTTAAAAATTATAATATTTTCTCAACAATATCTTCTTTAAAAAATTGTGCTGAAAAGTCTCGCTGTAAGGAATAATTACGATACCTACTGACTCTTTATCAATATATATATATTTGTAATTATTTGTTCGACTGCCACAGCCTGTAGTGGCTCAGTATAACGCGTGTCGGGTCACTGATCGATTCAATCGTTATTCGATACAAGTTAGCCCATTATTCCACATTGGACACCACGCGGAGTTTCTTTAGGGGTAGCTAGTTGGCTGTAGACGTAGGACGTAGGGGTTGATTTTCGCGTTCACGATACCTTTAATTCATCAAATAATCATACACTCTGCTTTGTCTATGTAAGTTAAGTTGAGATGATATAATAGAGTATTTCACAATTACATTTGGTTCATAGAAACACATACAATTTATAAACGAGTGGTAGATACTATCAGTATCACCCTGATTACTTAAGTGAAAACCTATCATTATTTCATTTTTTACATATATTTACCATACATATTAATAATTGAAAACTGTTGGTTTTCCAAATAAAAAAAAAGAAATAAAAAAAGCCCACTAGCCAGAACCGAAACGTTGCTTGAAATGTCTTTAACCGTGTTGTTTGAATATATTTAACTGCAAGGCATTATTTTTGTAGATTTTGATTTCTGTGGCTTAATTTTAAAACATAATATGACACTACTAAGTGTTCTACTATCTATGATAACTTGAATTTTTGTCAGTTATTTTCAACAACAAAAACTAAAACCAAGGTTTCTATTCTCCAAAAACTTAAGAACCCCGTATAAACATAAGTTTATAATTCTATAAAAGCTAACACACCATGTCTGTATATTAATATCGTGTATGTAGACGTAACCTTTATAATAAAAAAGGATTAAATAATTAAATTAAGTATGTTTCAGGAATAAATATTGATAGTAATGAATCTAATAAAAAAAATATCTTCATAGCTACCATCAGAAAATTAATTAAAGCGATGCAATGGGAAGTAATGCAAATCATGCGTTTTGGTTTGGGAATTTGATAGCCAAGAAATACCATAGGTGATTTAATTAAATACTGTAAGTATAACACACCTTGGCCTTCGTTTAACCATCCATTTTTTGGTATGTCTTTTTATAAGCCTAGAAAGAAAATAAAGTATCTGACCTTAAAAAACTATTTAAACCGAAAAATTTCCTACTCACGAACCTTTTTTCAGATATTGTCGTATTCTTCAATGTGGTAAATTATTTTATTTTTTAATATGGCCTTAAAACCTTTTAATATTTATGCCTGAGTTTTACTTTTTTAAATTTAGACAAGCAATTTGGTGATTTTTTTTTTTCGTAAATCAAAACAAGCGGCCGATGTTAAGCGGGGAATTTGAACCTTGTCGTCACCTGCATAAGCAGCGCGTGTTGTAGTTGGAATTTTAGCAAGTGGATCGCCTTCTGGATGAGATCGATACTAATTTAACCGACAATTTTCATAACATATAAAGACGTAGAATTGATACTCGAACGTTTTCCCAGTTTTTTAAAGAAAAACGTCACATTAAATTGTGACTCACAATGTATGCACACAATAAATGTCTTATGCTCTGTCAAAATTCAAACCCCCAATTTAATTCCCCTCGAAAAGATATTACGATTTTATTAAAATGATTTTTATTTAAATTTCTTATTACATTTATTCTAATATAATAACGACCGTTTTATTCGCCCCCTTTCCCCCCTAACAATAACCCACCCTCACCATGTCTAATCAGCAGCATATTGTTGAGTTTACTCTCGCACATTTACAGCACCTAGCTTACTGATTTTACTTATTACGGGGCATAACACTAAGAAACACATAACGTATAGGGTGTGAGTCGATTTTAACCGTAATTAGTTTTTGATAATAGCCAAAAAAATATTTAACTAGCTTTAGATTCCAAAATAAAGCATGATTTGCAATATACGAGTACAAAACATGTTTTTACGCTGTTTCTGATAATGCGTGTATATCAATTAAAAACCAAGGCATTCAAAAATTGTATCACACGGTTAAAGAACATCATGAAAATGTTTCCATTTTGGGCGGCTGACTATCAAATGATGAAAAAATAACGATATTAGAAAAAAAAAGATTTTATCTGTGCCTATATGAATTCCTCTATAAACCCCTAGAATAGAATAACACGTTTTACTGTTTCTCCCCCCTTGTATCTGTATGTATGTTATTTTTTCCCCACCCCCGAATATATACATAGCACCAGCCAATGGGATGGCCCCATCCCTCAACCCCGCGGACAGCCCGAGTTGATTCAACTGGATTAATTTTACTCACGCAACTACGCAATTTATCATAAATTTCATCCACTGCAACTACTGCACATAATGCGGTACCTACTATAAATGGATTCGGGAAAAATAACAGGCATTCTTGCCTTTGTGTGTTTTTGGTGGTGTTTGCCTTGACTTTTCTTTTATATAGATAATTAACAAGTATATACAACAGTCTGACTATCAGATCATTTTACGTTAGGTATAGGTTGGCATTTAATTGTAGATATTTATTACGAGCTATAAAATGTCATTACTATGGCAACACTGAGATACTTCCTCTGTCTTTGAAATGTATTCTTCATGTTGACATGTTTTCACTTATTCGTATTTGACAGTTCGTTTTAAAGAAACAGAGACAGAACATCATAATGAATTTTTTAACGATTTTTAAAAATTGTTTATATATTAAATTAAATATATATATATATATAACATCTAATAAATGGTTATTCGATACATAAAATTAGAGAAATATCAAAATATCGCCTTTCCATGTGATTAATTATTATCCTCCTTGCAAAGCGTTGAATAAGAAAAAATTTAGAATCATTTCTTTTTGGAAAGTTTCACTAAATTATGAAAACCGTTTGCTTATTTTTAAACTTACTTTGTTTTTCAAATGAGTCATCTTTGTGCTGTTATTTAACACCGTTCAGACGATCGCAGTGCCTTAAATTCTTGTCTGCTTTTAAATGTCAGACTATATGTAGGTATATATTAAAATTTGTCTGATTGCTGGACGGTCAGTTCCACTTTTAATAAGCGATAAACCTCCCACATACACCATTTCAGCGCCCCTGAGGTGTTTTATTTTATAGAATGCTTTATAAAAGTGGAATTATTTGGTACTCACCGACAGATTAGATTTCGATTCATTTGAAAGCCAGCTAAGCGTTCTTGCAATACCGGTTAGTGACTGACTGGTAAAATACATCGGATTTCCACCGCAGCGTTCCGGCTTCAAGCTTCTAGATAACTCCTCCATCATTACACAAGCAACATTTTCCGCTCTGATGATAGCAGTAGGAGGAATTCAAACATTGTTAGGTAATTTGTAACCTGAGAATCCTTTTCTTTGTTAAAAAAAGGAAAGGAAAATAAAATTAAAGAATAAAGTCAATGAAGTGACGCTTGGATATTGGATTATTCGAGAATCCGCAAAATTAAGGACTTATAATTTAATTCCCTTCACTACAATTAAATTATTAATCATATTAATATCTGAATTGTTCAACTAACTTCAATTTACTAAAGATTAATTGAAATCGGTGGTTTATGAGATATTTTGCATTCATCCTAGCAATAAAACAATGAACATTCAGATTAAAATGCAGTTTTTCAACTGCAGCGCTTCGAAAATCATCAATTTTATTAATCCCGTTAATCCGAGATACAAGGCGCCACCAAAACTCATCGGCATCGTCCTAATTGAACAACATGGATTAATTGCTCGGCCGAAAGGTTAAGGCGCTCACTGGGCAGCCAGGGGTCCCGGGTTCGAGCACCATCAACTTGCGCGCGTCCAATTTGTTAGTGTCAATCAATTAAAGCATTACGGGCCAATTAAAATGGCGGTGTTCGCGTTATTAATGATTTTAATGCCTGTGGGAATGGAGTGACATCTAGCGGCCGATTCTCAAAGTTAAGAGAATTTTCTTTGCACAAAAAAGGTTCAGAAAAAAAATTCTTCACTAAAATCTTTGTATGTTTAGATGCCGAGTTGTCCACAGCGTCCAGGCGTAATGGGTGTAATTCTCTGTTTAACAACATTTTCCGTTTTTAATCATGGAGGATTTCAAATATGTGTTGTTCAAAACCTGGCAATTCACTTCTTTTTAAAGAAGTTTTTTTTTGAGTTTCTGCTTAATGATTTTGAGTACTTTCTCAAGTATTCATTCATAAACTGCTGATGAGTATGTTAGCCACCTTTGGTTTGGAGCCCCTAGATACTGTGTGCAAAAACGGTCACCTGTTTTATAGATTCCCCTACTATAACTGACATATTCCATTCTTTAGAACACCAGGTATTTATTGATTTTATCCGAATGAGAATGGGTTGTTATCGCGAATAGTTGTGTGCTTAAGCGTCGCTCACACGGAGCAATTTCGATGCTGCTATGTTGCGGCGGCGAGTGATGGAAACTTTTTCTAGCCGTTGCGGAACTGCAAAACAAATGTCGTACCAACCTCCTTCTGTATTTTTTAAATGAATTTGAATGGTTCTAATCTGACTAAACCACAAATATTAAGTGAAATGGTAAAAAAAATTAAATAGGATCGCGACTGGATAAGTCGAAGAGAAAAAATAAACAAAACGTAAACAATATTTAAAAAAAAACGCTTAGCAGCGACGACATCCTTCAGTAGCACCGCGTATAGGCGAAAACTGGCAACCAGGTCACGTGACCGCCAAAATCGCGCATTTATCGTGATCAGAATTGTACATGTTCTAATCGAATCGCGTGAACGTTTAGCTGCTAATTATTAAGTTACTCGCAGCGAATTCCTTGTCAGACGAAGTGATTTCGAAGGTACTGTTCAAATCGTAGCGTTGCAAATCTCAGCAAATCAAGTTACATCCAGTGACTTTTCACAGAACTAGTATCATTTTATGCATATTTCAAAATATTCTTCTTTATTAGCAATAAAGATAAAACAGTTTCCTTCGGGCATACTCGTACTTAGTTCCGTATTTTAAGTGTGCCACAAATAGCTGTCGAGACATTACGTGGAAGCTTTCCCGTCCATGGGATTTCTGACACGTTAGTCGGTAGCACGGCTTACCCCTACGGCGACTCTCCGTATAAGTAGGCAGGTAGGCACCTTGGTACAGTTACTTTGGCGTATTTAAGTGGGTTGTATGTAGAATATAGATTGTAGATATCAGGGATGTGCGACGGTGATTGGATGGCTTCAATCGTAAAGTCACCGTGCGAATGAATTTATAACACTAACTGACTTCTTTGGTTGAAGAACGGTTCTAGGCTCTCATTTCAAAGTGAATGAACTGGATTAGGAAAGGGACGTTCAGATGGTTTGGACATATATAGTGGATGAATGAAACAACTAACGCAAGGAGAATACGTGTATATGATGCGATAGTGAATGGTAGAAAAAGTCGGGGATGCAAATGAATCAATCACTTGAATCGGATCATTGCAAGAATCAGAAAAACAGAAGAGTATATAAGAGGAGATGCATGGCTGTGAATGAAGGAAGGAGCATGTACCAAGACAGTTTATCCTCTGCCTACCCCTTCCGGGACACTGTTAATTAATTAGATAGGTTTATACTTAAGTATGGGGTTTAGTAAATTAGAATGCATATTTTTTAATTTCTTCGAGAGTTAATTTCCACAAACTTATCGGTTACATGACAAAATTCCACTCCACAGGCGTGAATTTCACGTACCAATATAAATAACACTTCCAGAATTACACGCGGACGTAACTATACATGAACAAAAATACCGTTGGAGAGAATTGTAATAATAATCCCCATAATCATAATACCAGAGCAAAACAACTAGACAAGCTAAATCCACATAAGTGTAATATTACTTTTGGACAAAGAAGATCTGAATTTTTTGCTGTAAAATTATACAACATACTCCCACTTAGTATCGAACAAAGTAATTCAATCAATAATTGCATTAAACCCAGCAAAGTTTGGCTTAAGCAATTAACGGAAGAAGAATTGACTAAACATTGTTTTTTTTTGTAATGCGGTTTAAAATTTTTGGTTACGTTTATTTACAAAAACGCAACGACAAATTATTAAACATGTCTTTCTCCACTTTAAAAATCATATTCGTATTTTAAATATTTTGTAAAAAATACAATGGAACGGTCATTAAAAAGTAATATTTCTGATTAGATTTTGATAAATTGTAAATTTATAAAATATTTTACAATTTTTTTTCTATTTAAAAACATTATGTTAATCGTATTGCGTAATAATACTATCATTATTTTGAATTAATAAATAATAACTCTCCGACGTCCCTCTCCCCCTTAAGTTAGATAGGTACTTAATATCCATTTTTTTAGTCAGTCCACACTGGCGATCTCCACGGTGAGTTTACCTACTGTTGATATGTTTTTCTACCGGTTTTAAGATAGTACCACGGAACATAGATAACGAATGCTCCAAATGGGTATGCAGTGAACTACATAGCTGATTTGCATACGAATGCTATGTTTTATTGTATATGCACCGTAGAAAATTATTTTAATTCTGAATTCATTAAATTAACCAATCATACATTCGTTTCACCACAAATAAATAATACGTACAATGCTTCAATAAATAAAAAAAAGAGAAAAAAAGTTTCCGTTTGTTCTTTGTGAGGCCGAATTAATTCTGGACAGACCTGGAGTGACCAAGTCGAATTAGGATACATGAAAAATTTATATAAAGAAAAAGCTTCATTCACTATGATAGTTTTTTTAGCGCGAGGTAATTTTTTAGGTCAGAACTGATTAGCTAATCCCGGCCTATCTCCCCTTTCTCTCCATTCCCCCCAGCCATACAACTTACCCTATTTTGGGTTGCCATAGTCCCACTGGCTCCAGTTGTTTACAATTAATATATATCATAATTTCTTCAAACGATTTGTAACTTTGTGGCGTCATTGTATTCATACATTCCTGAGGATGATAGCATTGCTGTCAAAAAATGTAGAAATATTTATATATTTTAATAAAAGTGGTATATACAAAGTATATTTTTAATTATTTAATTAATATATATTATTATCACATTTTTGAAACAAAAAAAAGAGAATAAACCAACACATTTTTTTTTAAAATAAAAAAACCTTTGTCTTCTTTCCATTAGTTTATTTCAGACCGGACTGGTTTCACCCCATCATAGGCATCTTCAGATTGGTACAATTTTAACTAAATTTATGATATATATAGAATTTAATAAAAAATAAAATGTGTAATACTTGAAATGGATTTCCATCATGAAATGACAGTTTCACAATTAGAATTAATCAAAACTCAATATATCGATCTGGATAAAAACAAAAGGAACAGATTTTTTTCATAACATAATTGCACTGAATCAAACATAACATAACAACATTTATTTTAAATAATACTATTTAATAAACATAAAATGTATCGTTTATAATATATTTTTATTACTCTTTAATAATCATTTCATAATATTACTAAATATATCATAATTACATGAACACCTCAGTACATATTCTTCTAGTGAGGCGTTCACTACCACGAAACAGTTTTATATATTAATAATTTATTTATTTATTTATTTGTAAGAAACAAACAGCTTTTAGTACAGATTTATATACAAATGAAGTTTTAAAAAGGTAAGCCAACAAAGTTTCTTATGCTAAAAGTGGTTAAGAAAGTATGTTTTATTACAAAAAACAAAATAAGAATTAAAGGAGGAGAGGAAGAGGAAGATAGGATCGGGACAGGAGATGCATAATTTACAGCACCTTCACAGCACCTTCACATCATTTTATATAATAAAATATTGCTTGCATTATAATAATTGTTTTGTTGTAAATAAAAAGAAATGAATAAAAAAAACACAATTACGCGCGTTTCGTCGTTATGTGAAGGTCGTTTATACATTGACGCTAGTCTGAAAAAAAATAATTTTACGAATCTTAAAAAATAACTCACCTTATGTCATGCTAGCAAACAGGATTCTGCAGAACGTTTGTTTGAGCAGGGGCAGATGTGTTATTTCGAAGTGTTATTTTTCGGTAGCGGCGGACGGCCGAGCGGTGTAATTAGAGATTATACACGCAGGTCCCGCGTTCACTGCCTGGCGCATAATACACTCCGTCTACAATTACACTTGTCCAATGGGATTAAATATTGATTTATAAACAACTGCCGCGGGCTTGACGCCAAAACACAGTGCTGAGGCGCCGTTTTACGACTTTGAAAGAAGTAGAATTTTCTTAGGTTTAGTTTTTCGGTTCGGTTTTTTGTTTTTATTAATTTCACACAGGAGGCCGCCCCAAGGGAATTAATTTCCTCGAACCCCATGTCATTTGTGGGGTTGCTGCGTGGAGGGTCTTTTGAGGAAAGGAAGGAGAGTGAAGAGGCCCATGTTGTAGGCAGGAAACACAGAGGCCGGTGAATTATTTTACAGCCGAGCTGTTGAACGCTGGAACGAGTCGAGACCCTTTTTCATGCTCAAATGTCAACCGTATTCAAATATCGGGCGTGCGTTTGGAGTAGATATATAGAAGAAAAATACATTATCACTTACATAAATATAAAAAAAAAAACAGTATACAATATCTTTTCTAATAGCTAGTAGCAATTATATTGTCCTGCTAATTGGAGGTAAAATCAATTTTCTAAAACACTCCCTTCTTTTTTAAGGCTCATTTACATAATAGTTCCTCGTAGCTAATGGATTGCTTGCTATATCGTATTTATTTTGATGTTGGGTAAATACGCATATAATATGTTTCCAATAATAATTATTTTTAATTGAAGTTAAACGTTATTAAAAAAAGTGTTAGGGATCGATTTTGAAAGGATATTGTGAAGCATGTCGATGTTGTTAAATTGTGTGTTGTATTGCGCACAAATATGGGGAATTGGAGAATTTATCATATAGTTGGTCTTAATTGTGAACTATTGCATTCTTATTTAGGGGGTTTCAGCTACGATATTATTCTAATAATTTCACGGAAAAAAAGTAATTAATGAAAAAAAAAAAAAAGGAATTTTTTTGGTCGGTTCTTTAAAATGATGTGACATAAAAAAAGTCTCTTTACATAAAAGCTCACCAACCAGACCAAAAAGCTTCCGCGATTGTTCGACGAATGAATAATTCAAATACGTAATATATTTTAACGTTTGAGCTCATACGGTTGCTCCCACTTACAGAACCTTCAGGCGTTATAGCTTATTCTGTGCAGGAAAGAATCGTTTATTTTTTCGTTATGTGTTCAATAATTCGCCGTAACTGATAGGCTCAACGCCGTAGTGATACGTACATAATAAAATTAATAAAAATTTATGGACTCGTCTACGAAGATAAAAATAAATTAATTGGACAAGTTGAAAAATGAAATAACACGTTTTGAAAAGTTGCTTCCTGCCTTCTTGCCTAGAGATAGCGAAGGTATTTACAAAAAAATATGCAGTCATCAGTTCGAAAAGCTGAAAAACCTGTGATCAAATATTAAAGCGATGTTATGTTGGACATCTACGTGAGTAATTTATATGTTTGTCGCATACTCAATTTTGTAGTATTATTTAGGTAATTTATAAACTCTATTCAGTAAGTGATTTTTTAAACCACAAAGTGATTGCTTCTTTTTAAAATACTATTTTCTATCTATCTCCATTTAGTATTTGACTCTATTGAGTGGACTTTTCTCGTACCTACTTCATTTTTAGAAATATTTTTATTTCCTAGCAGATTTATTTAATTATTATTTTTTTTTTAATTAATTTTTTGATACATACAAACAAGGTACAAAGGTTACATTTTTTCTTTTGTGTATATTAATTTATATATACATCTGAACACATGTACATAAATGTAGGTGTAATGTTTTATAAAGCGAAAAATCCCACATACGCAAGGCCAATGCGTGGGTATACCTGGTATCAGTTAGTGGCAGTATATTAGTATAATTAGCCCTTCCCTTACGTTACTAGAAAACCCCCAAGCCCTGCTGCTGTACACTCAGTCTACAACAGCGGCGTGCAGTCCATAAATGCTGAAAATCTGTGGCTACCCTAAGAAAAGTGAACCATATAAAGAAATTTAAGAAAAAAAAAAACAAAAAAAAAACTAACATATTTCTGCTCAAAATGCATTTTTTTTATTATGTTAATCATTTGATTAATAGTACGTATGGTGCTGAAAATGGGAAACAAACACGCGTAAAACGCACGATACGTCCATTACTGTCGGCAGACCGCCAACTACTACTGATGGCCGCGCATCGTGGCACGGCGAACGAAACCCCGGATCCCTCTCGCTTACTACCGTACCACTCGGCAAATTAGCAACGCACTTAGACATAGTATTGATGAAGATTTTGCCGATTTATCTACAATTGTTTTATTTGGCAATGCTGTAATTATTTTAATCCTCCATTTTTTTATGTGGAGGAACACTTAAAAATATATACTCTGTGTTAGTACATTTACAGAGATATTGACATAATCAGAGACATGCAGACATGTAAACTCAGTTGACAGCACCGGCAAGAAAAGATCAAGTACCTCTCTCTATTATACTTTGATTTTCATATGAAACATCTATTTGTTCCTATTTAAAAAAATTTTAACGATCGAAATGCCATCATTTTTTGTCTACTTTTAATTGTCAGACTGTAAGTTAGTTCATTTAGTAAAAGAGTATTTTGGCTTCAAATCGAAAATTAAGTTTTGTATGAAACAGGCCGCGCAGCCGTTCCTCATAAGTGCTAAAATTGTTTAAAAAAAATTATTTATATTTGATTTAGCGCCATCTGTGAGTGCTTGCCACGTTTCTTTTAACCTTAAGTGGGATCTGTCGGTAGGATGCTTAGCAAGCATGGATGAACTGAGTTCGAATTATAATAATAACTAATCATTGAAGAAGATAATATTAACACATCCCAAATGAACCATGAAACCGAAAAAATAACAGAAATTAAAAAGATTTCAGTCTCATCTGGGACTCGAACCCAGGACCTCTACCTATCCGGGGTAACCGCTTAACCAACTTAGCTAATGAGACCAGTACAATTTACGCAAGAGAGTCTATCCGATTGTAATTGAGTTCAGGATGAAACTTTGCAATCATCATAAGGATAGCAGCCAATAATATGGGATTTATAAAAATGGAGGGTAATATTAATAAGTCTTGAACTTGAAGTATGATATCGGTGTAAATGGCGTAAATTGTACTGGTCTCATTAGCTAAGTTGGTTAAGCGGTTACCCCTGATAGGTAGAGGTCCTGGGTTCGAGTCCCAGATGCGACTGAAATCTTTTTAATTTCTGATGTTTTTTCGGTTTCATGGTTCATTTGGGATGTGTTAATATTATCTTCTTCAATGATTAAATATTACAACGAGGTTTACATACTTCAATAAGTTATAAAAAATAAATTGAATAATAATAACACTTGGATGGCTTGCATAGCGCCGTTTTTGCGAAAAATCACCTCAAGGGCGCTGTGCAAATACTACTTACTAGGGTTTATCTTACTATGTACAGATATAGAAACATACTTACCTGGTAGGTTACTCCAGATTAAAACGTTAAATTTCATAGTTATCGCTTGAGACGATATGATTTTGCACGCACAGGACACATATATTAGAAAAGAACTTCACATTGCATGATATTGCAGTTACTGTTTAAATCCTATTTGTCATTGATATTATATTTATTACAAGGTTATTGGCAAAAGAAGAGTAGGTAATTATTTGAAACTTTATTTTATTTGAGATTTTTGAAAATAATCATTTTTCAATTACAAATTATTTATAATTATTTAGAATGTCGCAGAGTAGAAAAGTTTCAAAATTTTCTGTTAATTACTTTAGGTAGGTACTAACGGCTAGCTTCGCTGTGTTAATTAGGTATGCAACTGGACCATTCATGGATATGACTTTCCGAAGAGATGAGAGTTGCGTGCATTTATTTTTAGTGTATATTTTTTAAATTTACGTAAATTCTAAAAATTTCGGAAAATATTATATTGATTTTTTCACCTTTATTTCGGCACTAGGCATTCAAGGCATATCAGTTATCCCCCGATTCAATCTATGAGATTTGATACAAAGTAGGTTTATAGTATGTATCAACCTTTGTTTTAGTAATAAATTGATACAATCTCTAGCCATTCCGATAAAACTCGCAACAGGAAAAAACTTATCTAATAAATCTTTATTTCATACGCCGACGTTTCGAGACACCTCCGCAAGACCGCATCATCGGATTGGAAATATTAACATTTTAAAAACATCAAATTTCTTAGAAACAAAATCAGACCGGAAAAGAGTTTCTATCAACATTGATGGCAAAAGCATTTCATGGAAATATCATTAGTCGCATCATAGGATTTTTTTTTATAAAGAGCGGTAAGATCCTGGGCTCTGCGATCGGAGGTCATAGATTAGAAACTCCATGAAGCGCACAATATTAAAATAAAATCATTAATATTTCGCAGAATTAAATTGGTAATAAAAATGTTTTGCATTTGCATCTTGTTCCATAAGCGAAGGTACTCTCAGTATCGCCCTGTTGAAATACCACCATTTACAAATGAAACGTTGAAATATTGCTTGAATTAACAGAGTCGTAGATACCAGATACCTTTAATATCGCCCTGGCGAAAGACCACCATTCAGAATCAAAACATTGCTCAGCCGTGCTGCCCAACCTTCCTCTGCACTTTCTCCTTCCTCATTTTTTTCAGTCTCGTAAAATATCCCAATCGGGGATGCTATAGTCTCACTGGCTCTAGACAGTTGGGATTCACATAAAAAAAGCGTGCGGTATTAATATAAAAAAGCGAACTGCGAGTGACACGTCCATAGTTAATAGAAACAAAGGAAGAAGTGGCAAGTATGCTAACTGTCGCCGAACTACTACCAAATTGCACGGACTATCAAAACGGCGGAACCAATGAAAGTTATCCGTTTGGTGAATATTTAGGAAAAAAAGAGAGGGCGCCGCTGTGTATAGATGCGATTTGAAGTAGCATGGATGAACGATGTTGTACTCGCGGTTTCATATTAATAATAGTTCATGGCCTATCTTCCTTGTTTCCATTATACATGGACACGTCCCACCGTGAAAATATAAACTTCCAACATCAAAAAAATCGTAGAACCCGAAAAATCACTCATCAAGCGACGACGAATACCTCCGTACCGCGAACGAAAGACGTTAAAAAAAACACCGAAAAGGCTCGGCTATCGCGAGGGGATCGCTTCAGGTACGGTCTACGGTCGTGCCGGGCTGGCCTGGACCGTAGGCGGGACCCGACCGAGCCCGCGACGCGACGCTGGGGCCTGCTATGCCCGGCGCGCACCGCCCAGCCGCCCGCGGGCCACGGCTCATACAATTTTAAAGAAGGCATATTTAAAAACGCCCAAAGTAAATGTTTGTAAGATCGGGGTGAGGCGAAAATGTGCTCTGCCTGTTAATTGACATAAAAATTCAACGAAACGCTGTTATTAAAAAAAAACAAATTTTTTTTTTAAATTCCCAGTTTACGAATAACCTGACAATTTTGGAATCTCATTGACTACCACAATAAAATTAAAATCGAAAAATATAGATAGGACTTAGTTGGCGGACGATTCGGTACAATAGTGCCTTCTTCAGGGCAGATATGGAGAAAAAAATATTTTTCTTACTAGCTTGCTTACTAATGGGAAAATGCTATTATTAGACATCGGATTATGAGCACTAAAAACACCAAAATATGCACTTCTGATAAGTGGCGTGCATTGCAAAATAAGCAAATGTACGCTGTGTGGTTTTCAAAATTGGTTAAGAACTGTGCATTTTTTTTTCTTCTCATTTCTTCTAAATTGCTTTAGTTCATGTAACATATTTTTCTTTTCACTTCATTGTTAGTATGTCTATATATTATTTAGATCTTCTATACAGCTACGCACCTAACATATAATAACACTTTATTATTACACGCGAACACCTCAGCACAGGTTCTCCTAGTGAGGTGTTCACGAAACATTACAACTAAGGCTGCTCTCTGACCGTCCGGTGAGGAACAAATATTTCACTCGTTACTGCAGACACTGCATAGAAAAGTCAAGTTCGCTAAAGTAAGGTAACGGTTTGCAAAGCAGTCCATTGTGAGACTTTTCTGCGCAGTGTCTTCAGTAGCGAGTGAAAAGTTCGTTCCTCACCGGACCGCCAGAGAGCAGCCTAAATCAACTATATACTGTTACTTATTATTTTACAGTCCACCATCGTGATTTATATTAGAAATATTATTTATAATACTTAAACTCATCTAATTTATGTACCTGTAAACAGTATGTACGAGTATAGAAGTGAAAAACAAAAAAAAGAATGTTTCAAAATGGTCACAATATTATCATCCTCCTCTGATTGTTGTGGCCAACTGAATAATTCAGCATATATTGAATTTGTACCCATTCTTATATAATATGATTTATTATACTATATTATTTTATGATTCGGTTTTCTCAGGCTAGGCACCGTTTTTCATCTATTATGGACCGCACGCCACTGGTAATGATGCTAAAATATGCACTAAAAAGAAAAAAATACAGTAAGCTCAGGAAAATAACTTAAATGTGTATTACATATTTTAGGCAACTATTTTGGTATTTAAGTGTTGTATTGCTGCATATTCATATGTCTTTTGTTCCTTGTGAGATATCCATATTCTAAATCGAACCGTTGTTACTTGAAATAACTTCAGTTTTTAGTGATCAGATTCAAGAGTCAAGTAATTCCTAATCATTCTCTTTATCTTCTCCTTCTTCACATCCTCCAACTTCCAAACATTCTCTAAATGGAGATTCCATAGCTCAATTGGCTTATAGTAGTTGGGACTCTCGTACCATATAACAAAATGGAGTATTTTACGCACAGATATCTTGATGATTTGCACATATCTTGTTTTAATTAATATTATTTATTGGTGTTAGAGCATATTTTGAGGGCACTCCGACCGCAAACAGCTTTCGTCTGGGGCCCATTTTAATATTATAATATCGTCTTAATAAATAATAAATCTCGCTTTATTTACGGGACATTGTTTGTAATGTCCTTCACTCATCGCCGTGGCGCGTCACCGCTGGGGTACGCAGTGCTGACGGCATGCCATGTCAACCAACCACTGACAATAATATCAATGATTCTTTCTATAGTGATACACTTTTGTTGATAGTCTTTCACTAGTGATAATCTTTTGTTGGTAAAGTCTTTCACTAGTGGTAAACTTTTGTTGATAAAGTCTTTCACTAGTGATAAACTTTCGTTGATAAAGTCTTTCACTAGTGATAAATTTTTGTTGATGGTCTTTCACTAGTGACACATATTTGTTGTTAAAGTCTTTCACTAGTGATAAACTTTTGACGATAGTCTTTCACTACTGATAAACTTTTGTTGGGAAAGTCTTCCACTAGTGATAAACTTTTGTTGATAGTCTTTCACTAGTGATAAACTTTGGTTGATAATGTCTTTCACTAATAATAAAACTTGTTAAAAAAGTCTTTCATTAACAGTTGTCCTATCTCTTTTTCATCATATATTACTCGAGATAATAAATTGAGTTGTTTACAGTCATTTGATTGCCATTCCAATCCTCAGTAACTACTCGTATAACGTTGCTGTAAGATAATTACAATGATATAGTCACTTTAAAGATAATTCCAAGGAGTGTGGTCGAGACCGATTTTACTAAGAACTCGCCAGTTTGCACATCATTAGAATTGTTAGCTCTAGGTCCCAGACAGGCCATTGAAAATAAAAATTTGTTGAAGAAAGATTTTCAGTACCTGTCTGAAATTATTAGATGTAAGGAAATAATGTGCTTACTTCGGAAACACTGACCCGCCCACATCACACTTCTATGGATATATCTCTTCAGTGGATATAATGATGTTATCCTTAGTTTTAGTTTATTCGTTTAAATATTGCATTATCCTTGTTTAGTGACCAGATCTGAATAAGCTGGTACTTTCTAACGTTCCTCTTCTCCATTTTTTTCCGTTCCAACTCACTTCACCCTCACAACATATCCCGATCAGGGATACCATAGTCCCAATGTCTGCGGACAGTTGAGACTATTGTGCGGTATTCACATTAAAAAGCCCCCTAACACCTAATTTGTATTATAATATATTAAAATATGGTTGAGATTTTAATAAAATTCCAAAACTGATGATTTTGATCGAATGATTTATTCGACCACTTTAACGGTACGTCGGCAGGTCTCTTAAAAACTGGAAAAAAAAGATTTGTTAAAATCCTAAAAAAAAATACAAAAACGCGCGTTTGTTAAAAAATTCAAACTTTGGGTCGGGCTGAGAGGTCTCTCGATCCCCGCCCCCCAAAACAATGCTCGCATGTTTTAAAAAAGGAACAGCATTCTCTTTCAAACGTCGGGTACTTGGTCTAGTGGTTAATTAAAAAAAATCCAATTTTATTAAATTATTTTACTGAATTACGAATAAGCATATAAAATCTCAATTTTAGTACCTATCCTTATAGAACTGAAAATCTATGCGCTATAGTTGTGAAAACTCTCGTACACCTTCTGTTTTCTGAAATTTATTATCTCTATCCACTTTTGGACATTCCTATCATGAGGTATGGAGCTTTTAAATATTATTTCTGGTATCGAAAGATTAAGAAAAGTAATTAACAAAATCTTCCATGCCATTTTTATTTAGTTACTTTACCGCATTTGACACATTTACGTCTAGAAAATCAAAATTGTTTCTATTGAAATAACAAATAATTTATAAAAAAACTTTACTTATTACCACGTAGGTACTTATCTATAGCAACGCTGAACCAGCGTGTAAGAATCTAATAAGTAAGACGGGTAGTGTCCACCTTACAATAAAGTCACCAGTTGCCACCGAAAACATTATCAAAATCTAACCATATTAAAATTCACAATTTCGAATTAATACATTTTCCCCTCTCTTTAAAAGGCGTAGGAGCACAACACATAATATTCACAAAATAACATTTTGAATATTTCCACGATAAGTTCGGGGACTTAGATGTTGTTGGGACCCGCCCAGTTCTCAAGCCCCCGCAGGCGAAATTAAAACAATATTCATATATCGTTACGTACCAAAACACTGGCTCACATTAATGCCAAGGCTCCGAAAGAGTAGGCTGATGTTTCTATAAGATAGAGAGAAGCCTGTTAGACGATGCTAGCGATAGCAATACTCATCATCATCACAACAGCGTTACATTCCAGGGTAGGAATTACCCTCCTCCACTAATGTTCTCCATCGATTGAAGTCCTTAGCCATTCTTCTCCAGTCATTGGGATTTCACATCTTGCTTAATGCAGTAATTAGAAATTTTGTTCACATGGCCAAACCATTCACAAGTCTGAATGTTGTACTTTGTGGGATAAGTCCAGTTTTCGTTTTTCATTCATTATTTTGTTTCTTCAATTTGGCTTCGGTAGCACGTTCCATAACAGAAGTTCTAATGTTCACTCCAGATTGTGGTATTCAAAAGTTCTTTTTTCTCTTCGTTCAGCGTGCCAGAAGTATTCAGAATTCGTTAAGTTAACAGTCGAAAGCTGAATATTTTCTTGAGTTCCTTGATGATTGCATGGTTGGTCCAGCTTTTGGTTCGAAGAATTCCTTACGTTTTCTTTCATTCCATTGCTCACATTATGTATAAAAAATACATCAAATTTATTTACAAAATTATAAATAACGATGTAGAATCTTCCTTTCGAACCTCATTCGAAATTAATATCAATCACCGTCTTAGGAACCCTGAAACTTTCCAAAGTCCTTCTCAAATAATCGACTCACATAACCTTTTATGCGAATTCGTCGACTATACAGCATCCACTGTAGTGGCAGGATTTTGGACATATTTAGCAATAGCCCAAACCATAACAAAATTTCTCGAATCTCTTATTTTCATTCAATTCCGCTTGTCTCAAAGATGAATTCTCTTATTTTTTTTTGTTTGTTTGTATTTTTTTTTTAATTTTACGTGTTGGACGTTATTGAATATTTGTAATTTATTATTTTGGTATTTTATTTATATTAACCATTATCTGTTGTGTAGGTTGTACATTATGAATAAATAAATTATTCAAAATTCCACGCCACGTACAAATATTTATAAGATCGTCTCCTACACCTGGTGAACTGGTGACTCTTGCATCTTGCATCCTGTTTTCATGAGACCTCATTTTCTCATCGTTCAACATGAGTTCCTGGAAGATTGTGCGATTGGTTTGTCTCGCAGTCCAGGGAATTCTAAGCACTAGCCAGCACCATACTCCTGCACGACTTTCGTGTATTCGAATGTCCGAGTTTCCGCGCCGTCCACAAATATCGAGAACATATTTCACTGTTTGTTATCAACCAATAAATAATAATAATTATATCTTAAGTACTGAAACAGTAGCACTTTATCAAATAATATAAATCTCTCTCAAAGAATACCTACAAGCCATACATCATCGCGCTGGCGTAGTACATGTTCTTATTCGTTATATTTAATAACATGCAATTATCTGCTTCATTGTCTGTTATTATATGGAAGTATCGACGTTAGATCTTTTATATGTGGATGCTTATTATAAAACTCAAGGTAGATAGCAGACAGGTATCTCGTTTCGTGCCCAAGACACTCTACTGTGCTTGGAGACGGCGGTGGCCTCGCGGTCCAGAGGTAAAAGATCAATTTGTGATCCAGCCACCTGTAGCTATCTAAATATTTAGTTTTCTCCAGGGGTGGGCATTGCGGATGAAAACACACATCCACTCTGTTTTGGTACAAACATTCAACTTTATTCACATTCATACATCTCCTTGTACGTGCTCTTCTGATATTCCGACTCTTGGTGTAATCCGATTTACTATATATATGACTATAACTTCTCTGGGGCGTCCGCGACTTCTTCGGTCGAATAACTAAATACCCACAATACACTATGATATATAATATCAGTATTTTGACATCCAGCTTTACTTATATTTGCATCTTTAAATTTTTGGTATTAAAACGAATGAAAAGTTGTAATTATTGTTCATTTCTTTCAGATTATTTATATGTAGGTACCTACCCCCACACAGCACAAATCATAGAGAAAATAATATTTATTAACTAACTAACTAACTAACCATCACGCCGTTTCTCCGCAGGGGTAGGCAGAGAGGATGGAACGCTAAAAAACTTCATCTTGGAATATACTTCTTGCTTCATTTATATTCGTGCATCGTCTAATACATTCTCTTCTGTTAGTCCGACTGCTGGCATTGCCCGACTCAAGTATTTGATTAACTTGATCGTGCCAGCCATGTCTTCCTCGGACTTTCCCGGGTTCTTCTTCCATTTACGTTAGCGTCATACATTCTTGTACTCCTTTCTTCCTTCATTTGCTCTACATGCCCGAACCATCTAAGCGTCCCTTTCTTAATCTTAATAAGCGAAATGTGTCGATTTCTTTCTTTTAAAATAATTCCTTGTCCATTCTTCTACGCATTAAGTACTTTTACTTGCCAAAGAATTATAATATTTCAAAGCATTTCGTGCATTGTGTCTAGAACATTGTAAATTTGTATCATCTAACTTGTTCACCTTATTAAAATCGCACTTCTCTACTTTCAGAGAAATGCGGCCTCACAGACGAGGGATCGCTGAGAGTAAACGGCAAGGGCAAGAAGATGAGGAAGCCACGCACCATCTACAGCTCTCTCCAGCTGCAGCAGCTCAACAGGAGATTCCAGAGGACCCAGTACCTGGCCCTGCCTGAGCGGGCCGAACTGGCTGCCAGCTTGGGACTTACGCAGACTCAGGTAGGATGCTAAACCATATTATCTTCAGCGATGCAATGCGAAGTAATGCAAAATCACGTGTTTTTGGTTTGAAAATTTGATGGCTTAAAATTTTCATAGATGATTTAATTAAATACTGCAAGTAGAACATAACCATGATCGTTAGTTTAACGGGGATTTTTTTTGGTGAATCTTTTTATAAACCTATAAAAAATGAAAAGAAAAAGGGAAAAAACTCCTTGTCGGATATTGTCATATTATTCATTGTTTCAAAGTAAGTTTTTTAGAATACGATAGAAAAACATTATAATATTTATGCCTGAGCTTTACAAAATAAAATAAAACACGCATGGCCGGTGTTAAGCAGGAATTTCAACCTTTTCGCCACCTGCATAAGGAGTGAGTGATTTCATTCGAATTTTACGAACTGGACCCCCTTAAACTGATCGATTGAGATTTGATATTTTTATTTTATTATTTTCCATTAATAGGCGTCGGTATAGACTGGCACAACTGTTAAGAGAAACTTCACTCTGAAAACAACCTATATAGAAGCACGCGAGATGTAACAATGTCGAATGTGTAGGTTGTACAATGATGTAGAATGTGACGATACAGACATCTTTATAAACAGCCTCGCATATTTTAAAAAGCAAATTAGCTTTATCTTTTATCACATCATGGAGAATAGTGGTGTTATTAGAAATATTGTAACATTCCCTTTTTCTTTTCTTTTCTTCTCTTTCTGTATCTTATATCATGCTTATGACGGCCTCCATAGTCGAGGGGTAGGGCTCTCAACTGCGAATCCGAAGGTCGCGGGTTCAAATCCCGACATGCGCAAGTAATTTTTTTTTATATATATTTTTTTATATGAATACCGCACAAGAGTCCCAACTGCTCCAAACCGTCTGGAGCCAGTGAGACTATGGCATCCCCGATCGGGGATGTTGTAAGGCAAAAGGTATTGGGGAAGGGAAGGAGTAGGGGAGAGGTAGGTGGGGAAATATCTGGCTATTCAGATCTGGTCACCAAACACGGCTAAAAGCCATTTCAAGCAACGTTTCAATTCTGAAAGGTGGTCTTTCACCAGGGCGATACTGATAGTATATTCCACTCTGGAACGTGCGCAAATATACTATATATAATTTTTAAATGAATTAATTGTGAAACAACACAAATTAATTAAATAAAATTTACTTGCGCACGCAAGGATTTGAACCCGCGACCTTCGGATTCGTAGTCGAGAGCCTCACCCCTCGACCATAGAGGTCATCAAAGTTGGGACTCTTGTGGGGTATTCATATAAAAACGCGTTCTATTTCCCTTATTTATTTTTATTATTTAGTATCTCTACCAAGTGATTACCAAACCAAAAACAATGCATCCTGTGAATATTTAAAAGTAAATTATTAATACTTACGCATTTCCCAAAGCTTATTTTGTTTATATGATCATGTTAATACAAAAAAAATAAAGATGTCAGTCGCGAGCGCAGCATTATAGCGTGCGCTCAGTTCAACAACATGAGATCGGTCTCGATTCTGAATGGTGGTCCTTCACCAGGGAGATACTGAGAAGGGTTCTAAGAAGATTCACCGCCCACAATTCACCGCTTGGAAAGTTCACCGCACACAATAGTAAAACTAAAATGTCTGAATGGTGCTGAGGACTGTTTGTATAATAGTATAATAAAACCAGTTTAAAATTTTATTATTACAACAGACCGGTGTCAAACAATCACGTTCATCTTCAGTCTGGTACATTTTCTCGTGGTACCAATATATGAGAATACATTTCCAGGCTATTATTTGCAATACATTATTTAGTCATATTATATAACTGTTATTTTGTCAATTTTAATTTTTAATTATTTCCTCTGTCCTCTGTCTTTTAATGATTAAATATTACAATGAGGTTTTTAAAATTCAATAAAATAATTAAAAATTGAATATTCATTAGACTTTTAGTAAAAAGTCAATAGATTTCTCATATAAATAAAACATCGGATATTTATCCGAGACACTATCTAGTTTGCAATTGTGTTCGTGAAGAACTTTGTAATCATCATAAAGATAGCTGCCAATAATAGATTAAAAATGAAGGATAATATTGACAAAGTCTTGAATTTGAAATATGATATCGATGAAGATGACATAAAATGAACTGGTCTCATTAGCTATGTTGATAAAGCGGTTGTCCCGGAAAGACAGGGGTCCTGGGTTCGAGTTCCAAGTGCGACTGATATCTTTTTATTTTATGTTGTTTTTTTCGGTTTCAAGTTTCATTAAGGTTATGTTAATATTATCTTCTTCAATGTTATTTTGTAATTTATTTTCTTTTAGTACTTGCCTATTACTTGTACTAAATTATTACAGTAAAAAAGGCACAATTTCAAATAATGGCAAATAATTTTCCCCGCGGTGTATTTTGGGCGGTGAACCTTCCCCGCTGTGAATCTTCCGCGGTGAATTAACTGGATACCACTGAGAACATATTCGAAATATAACCCATACAAGGTATAAAGAGACGTAGCAATAAGGAACTTCAGTGAAAAATGTAATGGATTTCAAAATGCATATACATATACGAGTAGATCAGCAAACGCCGATTCTGAATATATAACTTTAATTATAAATCGTTATATAAAAGTGAATAAAAAATCATTTTATCGAAATACCTTGTTATGTTGATACCATTACATTTGGAACATCTGGCGTCACGTGCGCATTCTGTTTTTGTAATATTATGGAAACTTTTATTTTTCAATTTTGTTTTGTATTCTAAATACGTATTCTTTTTTTAGTTGTGGCGAAATTTAAACATGATTTGGTGACTACGCGCTCTATAATTGTTTTTCGATATAAAAGATGTTATTAAATAAAGAAATTAGAGTATTCATGAGCAAACCAATTATCAATACGGATATTGTGACAATATTAATGCTCAATGCTATTATTATTATTTGAGTTAAAGTTTCTAAAAAGGTATGTAATTTTATTATTTATATTTAGTTATGGTCTACCATGAATAGAATATAAAATTATGTACGGTAAAGCTCATCCTTGTTTTGACATTTGACATTCTAACCTCAAAACAGATTAAAACCGACCGGCCATAGATTTGGAGCGTTTTGGCGGTCTTTGAAAAATTGAAATATTGAAAATTATTTTTACCATGAATACTAAATTTAGAAAAAAAAAACGAAATATACTGGTATTTAAGTTCGAACACCATTATTGATAAAAACAAATTTGGACTGGAGTTCCTTATTATATATATTTCTTGGAGATAATTACATTTAGGTACCCATACTATTGTGAAGGTGTTAATAATATTCAATTTATATATGTTGATTAATTTTGCGTTCCTGTTTTGAATTTAAATATTTTTTTCTTTTAAAACATATCATTATAATTTACAACTGATACATTTATTAACAGCACTACAACAATATTGTTTTTATAATATAAACTTTTCATAAAAAAAAATCTTTCCGTAAGTACGTACTATGTAGGTATAGTAAGTTAGTAGTAACTCCTACGAATATAAACAAGGATGTTAGAATAAATATGTTTTAGTGTACAAAGGAGTTCTAGCAAACAGAGAAGGTTATTGAGTATTGATAGTTTCATTAAAAATGTATCGAATTTTGGCTATTTGTTACATTTTCGTAGAAAGTAAACACTGTGTGATGTAACATTATTTAAAAAATCATAGTGACTTTGATTTATCAATATTTTTCATATTAGTAAGGTACTATTGAAGAACCCTGATGAAACCTAGTTGACTACACATATATTAATTAACAGTAATGCAGAAATTCTAGAAATGTTTATTTACTTAATTTGTTCACCATTATTTTCATTTGGCACCGACCATTGACTAATTTACGATAAAATAGTATTATTTATTAATTTATTAGCAGTAAGGAGACGATCTGCATAGCTCCCGCAAGCACTCAGGCCATATGCCCATTTGTCTCATGTTTATCCCCTGACGCTTTGATAAAGTTCGCTTCTTTTTGAGAATTCAGCTCCCAGGTGCGATTCCCGTTCTTTTAAAGGAAGATTCCTTACGTTTTTTCTTAGGGTTAAAGACTTCTTGATTAACTGCGGAATTCCGGTGAGACATAGTAAAAAGATCCTAAATAGATTGTCAAGAGATTATTTGAAAACACAAATTGATGAAATATCTTCAAGTGGCATAAGATTTTGAACTAAATTTTTTAAAAACAATTACATTTTAATACATTTTTATTTTATTTTTAAATATCCTATAATAAGCCTTTTAACGAAGAATCACGTTTTATAAAAAGGTACCTACCTCATTAGATAATAATGATCTTTTTTTGTCTCTAGTTCTAAAAGTGACATTTGAATTTGTGCCGACCGAAGAGTGAAGGTTGACGTGAATTGTCAAATATGTCAACATCCATATAATGTTTAATAATGTTTACTAGCTAATTAAGGTAAAGTAAATAATAACGTAATTGGTAACATACTTAACATTGAGTTTTTCTCTTGTTAAAACATCTCAAATATTGAGATTTTCTATTGTTAAAACATCGCGAATATTGATATTTTTGATCAATGTCGTTCGCTGAATTCAGCTGACAGCTGTGATCCGATAGAACCGGAACCGCAGTTTTGTAAGAAGGCTTTAACCCTAAGGAAAAAGTTAAGGAATCTTACTTAAAAAGAACGGGAATAGCGCCCCTGGTTCCACAACGTCTCGTCCCAGGTACCTATCTTAGTCTTCTTCCAATTAAGGAGGACATTGGCACCAATAGTAAAATGGAGTTTCGGTACCCTTTTTGCATCTATTTTATTGGCTATTTATAATTTTGTAACTGTCAACTGTCAACTCATGGTGGAATTCCATTTTAATATGATTTTTTTGATTTAAACACCCATGGAACTATCTTCCACTTGTTTAATTCAGACCGAATCGGTTTCACCCTATCACAGGCATCTTCAAAATTGTGCAATTAAAATGAAATCTATAGTATATATACTTTTATAAATAATATGTGTACGTAAACCATAGATTTAGTCTTAAGTATACCAGTCTGAAGAAATCCGTGATAGGGTGAAGCTGCTCTGGTCTGAAATAAACAAGTGGAAGATAATCACAAATCATTACTATTACTATTAGGACTAATTAATCTTTGTAGAACCTGCAGACAAGCTGTCATGTGACCGCTTTGCAGGACTACATATTTTGCTCCTTTCTTTATTTTACCATGTATGTATTTATGTTCTTTGGATGAATAAAAAAAAAAAAAAAATTATTGGCCCTATTCATGGGTAAATTAAATTCCGAAGCACAAGAAATGACGAATAAATGAAAAACACGTAGATCGGACGTGGTGTGTGAAATTGTGTGAATAATATCGACTGAATTTCAATAACTAAATTTATACCTTATATCCTAAAAAAATATATCATACCACACCACGGTTGAACTCCAAGATTGTGTCAGTTAAAACAGAATTAGTTCCAAATTCAATCGCTCTCCGTTGAACTCGACCGCCTCGTCAGTGAATAGTATTTTTGTAAGTGTTTCTGTAAGATCCTGTAATATTTCTGAACTAAGTAAAGCACGGCCTTTTCTGACAACTCTGTAGATACTTTATTTATTTCACACACCAACTGGTTTCGCAAAACGCATCCTTTGTCGGCTCGGTTACAAAGTTACAGGGTACATATGAAATTAATGGTTCATTATCATATTTTTCACTAATGTATGCCAGCGACCTCCGAAGAATCATGTCTCCACTATCCTAGCCGTGCATTCCACGAAACACGATTTCATTTTGTCATAATATAATTCAAAATTAATTACATGTAATTATCACGATATTTTTAAAGCCATCCATCATTCTTTTTGGATCATTGTACCCGGTAATTATATAAACAGGTGTTGAGAATTAGATGTCTCTTTCACTCTCGCTGGTTTCTAATGAACGGTAAAACACACGGACTCGCCTTAATTGGTATACTGCACGTGAACACGGAGCGGCGCGGTTTTAGAATAAACAAATTATTGATTTTATTCGTAATTATTGATTTGATTTATTTACGTTGGTTTTTGTCGAATCTTCATGGCACGGAAGAAAATTTCTAACGGTAGGAATTACAGATTTGTAATGCAGTCTCCACAAACATCCATGAATGCATGGTATAATGTGTATTATGGGAATATTATGAAGATTTAGTCCATAATGGATATAAGAAAAAAAATCACAAAATTTTTGTGAGGTACCAACATTGCATAGACAGGAAAAATTGAAAAAAAAAATGCAGTAGATTCAAAGACCCACAATAGTGCAAAAATAAATTATCCATAATAGGATTTGGAAAGCTTATGTAGTTCATAGGGGAATTTAAATTTGTGCGTTACCTGAAAAACTAAGAAAATAAAAATAAGAAAAACCATTTTAGATGATTTAAAAAAAAGTGTTTAATTATTGTTTATATCTCCAAATATAAAAATAAATATTTGTCTCTGTGTGCTCGATTTTCTCAAAAATTACTTCACCGCTTTTGTTGAAAATAGCATAGTTTGTTCTTATTAGTACCGGGAAGGTTTAGAGAGTAGTTTTAATGAAATCCAATATGTAAAACTGTTGCTATAACGTTTCAAAATTAGTATGAAAACATTGAATCCGCCATGTTGTATTGAGGTTAGCCCATATATATATATATACCACTATGGTTATCCACAGATTACATATTCAAAAGAAGAAAGTATGTTTGGGTAGAATATTTTCAAAATGGAAAACACAAGTAGGTACATACATACAGAACTTTGTTATTTAGATATATTTTGAAAAAAAAAAATGTTTGATGATGATTTGACTACCTTTCACTTATTTGTCATTAACTTTAGTTTAATTTTAATTGAGATAATTATTCTTGTTATACTAAATAAAAATATTATTCATTCAACGCCGAAACAGCTGTCACAATAATAAAAACTAAAAATACTGGCACAACTTAATAATAACATTGTTAAATTTGATTTACTTTAAATTAAAAAAAAAAAAATTAAATGGAGTTCTACGAATTAAGCACAAAAAAAATTAATAAATACGTTCATTAATTAAGAAATTCACGTCTATCGGGATAAATATCGAAACTTTGATACGAATGATAATCACGGTCAATCACTAGGGCAGTGATTGTATGTACGACAGTGCATAGAGGTGTAAATATATTAGATTATGTTTTATTTGAATTATTTCGAATGAAATATCGTATATAAATCATAAGTTACATTCATGACATATTGCTGCTCTCATCGTTGCAGTGCCAAAAAATAAATACACACCGATACAGCTCTACGTAGCATCATGTCTCTTACTACGAAGGTCGAAATATAATTAACTGTACCAGTTAATTGATGCTATCGCTTAAGGTTTAAGTTAACTATAAAACTAACCAGTTTTGCACAAACGGCGGATGCCACAGGTATGCAGCGTAAGGCACCCGATATTACCCGTGTTTTACGACAAACTCGCACGATATAACTTATAACGGAGTTCATTACACTAATTTAAACCATCACTTAGCATAACTGGATCGAAACATACGGCGTTGCATTATTACTTGAAACACGCCGAGGAGTTAGTGCAATTTTATGATAAGTTGACTTGCACAATGCGACATCTATTGATATTTACAGTAAATTATGTTTTTTTTAAGCAGTTTTCAATGATACTATAATGCTTTCAGTCTTCGCCGATATTATTAGTGAAGGGAAGTCTTAATTTAAGTTAAACGATTAATTTAAAGGCAAAATTAAAAAAAAATTATACTTGGTTCAGTGTTCACATTTTCAAGCCATACAAAAGAAGAGAGAAAAACATTTTCCTTATTTGATCTGTCAGATATTCATCATTGACTATCTGAATAAAGTTATTAAATTGTGAATTTTTGATTTTAATTTGGGTTGATTTAATTGATTTGACAGCGAATGCCTTGTGACGATTATTGAGCATTCATTTGAAAATTTTATTTCTTTTCAAACATTTATTTTTCCAAATAGTAATAAAGTTCTTAAGTAGGTACCTGCTTGTGTTTTCCATTTTGAAAATATTCTACCCAAACAAACCTTCTTCTTTTGAATATGTAATCTGTGGCTAACCAGAATGGTATTAGCGGGTTCATTGCTTTCCATACTAATTTTGAAACGTCATAGTAACAGTTTTACGTATTGGATTTCATTCAAATTACTCTATAAACCTTTCCGCAACTAATAAGAACAATGCGATATTTTCAGCGAAACCGGTTTAATAATTTTCGAGAACATCGAAGACATACAGACAAACATTATTTTTTATATATATAGATATCACACAACTCTGCCATAACACACTATCCTTGCTACATAAACATTCAAACCGTTATGTTACATCACCCCGACTCAAAGATTTGTATCTATGATCTTGCCGTGTCTTCCTGGGTCATCTTCGACTTCATTTTCCAACCACATATGTGACACATAATCTTTTGACACTCCTTCCGTTCTTCCGCTCTATCCGTCCAACCCATCATTACTTATAAAAGTCTACACTTATCATTACTTACCTCTCATGAATTTTGGTAGTCTTGTAGAAGCTCTTCATTCATATTTCGAATGTAGCATGGTTTTACCACACATACACCTTAGGAGTCTCATATCCACTGCATTCAGTCAACTACCTTTGCCAATTCCATGCCTCACCGCCCACTCCCAGAGGCGTGCGACGCATGCGTTAGACAAGGGCAAACAAGCCTCAAGTAATAATTGAACAAATTAATTATTTATTTGCTAGTTGGGAATGTGCGCTATGCGTTGTGTGGACTGGGGAGGAAGCTATCGAGGTTGATATTTGAACTCCCTATGGTCTGCTATGGCGCACTAAACCTCTCTTTCTTCGACAACTAAATATATATATGCACTCTATTGACACTGCTGTCTTCATTTATTTCTTCACTGATTACGAAATTGCATGTGCATCGTCTAAGACTCCAATCTAAACATTTTGCTACCAGCCTTAAAGTGATGTATAAAATTCATAGCTCAAACACCACGGGAATCTGATTTCTACCTCATTTAGTCTATTTTCGTTCCTCTTCATTGATGACAGAATTCAATTGTGGGCTGCTGGCCTCATTTTCGTTGATAACTACATATATGTAAATACACTCTACTGACAATGCTGTGTATCTACATTAAAATTAAATACCCATTGACATGTACCTGGTTACCCGTATTTCATGTGACTACAGGACAAAAACTGTTATAAAACTCGTTTTAGCAAACAAGACGGAAATCACAGGATATTGCATAAAAAAACCATACATTCAGTAAACAAACACAATGTAATCAGTCTTCCAGAAGGCAATAAACCAACCCGAAAGTAGTTTTAAATATAATTGTAAAGCCGTTCCGCCAGCAATAAAACAAATTTCAAGCCATAAATGTACAATATTAGAAAGCAACGAGACTCTTTGACAAATATGCTATATGTACCATAGATTTAATTTTAATTGTACCAGCCTGAAGATGCCGTGATGGGGTGAAACCGGTCCGATCGCAAGTCAACAAGTGGAAGAAATTTACAAAGGTCTTATAATAAAATAAAAAATAAAAGTCTTCATTTCTTTCTTCAATGCTAATAAAATTTCATGTTTAATTTATTGTGCAACGTCCGAGACTCTAATCTAAGCATATTGCTACCGGCCACAGAGTGATGTACAGAATCCCATCAAATCCATTCGCCTTGACATTTTTCCATCTCCGCCATCTGCGCTTCCCATAGACCAGTCATTACCGATTCACTTTTTTGCGTTCGATCATTAATCACTTCTACCACTCTCTTACTGTTCTGTTCTCCTTACCGCGGAAGACTGTCTTCTGTTCCTATGAGACCGCCGCCAGCTACATCGCTGCGATTCGTTCCCGCTGTCAAGACGTCATTCTTCGTGGCTACTTCAATGGACGAGAAAAAATAGATAAAAAGTAACAGATAACGTAAAAAAACCCATTAAATTTCAAATTTATATAGCACCCGGCGATGGATCGAAGAACACACTTCGAAAAAAAATATTAAATATTAAATCACGAATAAAATTAGAATTTGGACTAGTATGGTGCGGATGATAAGAGATCTTATGAAGTAGTTTGTGGAAGGTTTGGGAATGCCCCGATAGCCTAGAGGTAAAGCGCTTGTGTTCAGTTTACCAGATCAAAATATGATTCCCTTCTTTGAAGGAGTAAAATTTTTATTTTTTTTTTAATTATTAATTATTTTTATTGAGATTTAAAAACCTCATTGTAATATTTAATCATTGAAGAAAATAATATTAACAAACCTAAATGAAAGATGAAACCGGACAAAAGGACAGAAACTAAAAATATTTCAGTCTTATTTTTTGTTACCGAGTGTCCAATTTTTAACCAGGAGGCTTTTGAGAGGATATAACTTTTTTTTTTTAATTTTCAACGAAATTATAAGACCATAGTTTTGTTTTTTTTTTTACAGCAAATTGGTATTTAATAGCTCCATAACCCATAATGGTAACGCTGTGAGGGAAAACGAGTTTCTTTGAATTTAACAACAGAAAAAATTGTTTGAATTTCATAACACCAGGTCTTAACAGTAGTAACTTAGTACAGGAATAACCTGACAATATTTGAAAATCTCCTACTATCATCGCAGTAAGCAGAAGATGTTGCTTGTGTCGTGATGAAGGATTTAGCCAGGCGAGGAATTGAACTCACGACGCCTGGATGGGACCCGAACGTGATGCCAACTCAGTCACTGAATCAGAGCTTTAAATCTGGGATTCGAACGGAACCTACACGAGCGCTAGTTAAATGTGTAATCAACCAAGTGGTAGTGAAAATATTTGATTTTCGATCGATATTTCTCATCATATAGTAGACTAAAATATAAAAAAATCCGGTTGGGTACCTGACAGGATCAGTAATTGAACCGACATCGAAAATTTTGTTCAAGCCTAAAACTAAAAGACCGGTAACCCGCAAGGATCAGGGATTGGACCACATTAAAAAAATAAATTACAGTATGACCTCAATCAAAACATTTTCAATAGCTTTATACAGTCCACCGTTGTTATTCTACACCTCTCATGATTTCTAACGTTCTTTTTTCTGAAATGTAGCACAGTAGTTGATGCGCTTCTTTCAATGCTGGAGTTCTGCCTTCGGTTCCCAACGGGGTACCATTAGTCTTTTGTTGCCGCTCTTTTGTTTCGCGCACCTGTTTTTTCTGAGAAGCAATGCCGGCAATTCGTTCCTAGTCGCTGTAGAACAAATTCGATTAATATATTATTTATTAATGGACGGAAAAAATAGACAGGCCAGCTTCCTCTTCTTCTTTGGTCATGTTGTGAGAATATTGGATTATATATTCGACACGCCGACGGTGAGCGTGGTACCGTACAAACACAGCAGTATGTTAATACGAATGGTGGTAATCTAATAAATTCTTAGATGCTAGATAAATTCTCAGACGAGCTGCGCGATGCACTGGTAATTTACGTTGTCGCGGCGTCTACGCTCTTCATATTAATTTTATTGCGAATCAATCGTTTTATGTTTTCAGTAGGATAGTCGAAAATACCCCTATGTTATAATTGGAAATTTTTCTTGACCTTAAATCTGAGGTTACTTAAGATTTAGTATGAACAAAGAATTAAATTCAAATTTAAATATATACATATAAGTACAAAGGGTATATCCCATTTCTTACAGTTAACCATATCATAAATATACATATAAATAAATAAATAAAATAAATTCAAAATACAGACAAGTTTTCTAAGTGGGTTCAATTTATGTGTTAAATGTATTTGATTAAGGAGTAGTGACATTTGGTCAGAGGGAACGTTTTTAGTGATGATTTAAATAGGAGTAGATCGTGTGTTTGTTTGATATTACGTTGAAGGTTGTTATATACTTTAATTGCCAAATAGTAAGGTCCTTTTTGAAATGTAGTTTTGTTGGCTTGTGGTATTAGTAGGTTTTATGTCAATTTTATTCTGTGTTTATGTGTTGAGTGTTTTAATGGAAACCTGTCTGGAGATGATCGTACTAAGAGGTATAACTCCATTATATATATGTACCTATATCAGTGATCATCAGAAGTATCATATTTCCCCGAAATGTGATTATTCTTTTGGAAAATAAAAATAAGAATTAAAATTACATATAAAAAAAACAACAACAGGAGATCTAACTTTATTTTGCCGTACTTTCAGGGTGGCAGATGACCTAAGTATCGCTCTGGTGAAAGACAAGTCATTCAGAATCGAAACGTTAGTATTGCTTTAGTGACTAGATTTGAAGAGCCAAGTATTTCTACACCTTTCTATTACTATCTTCTTACTCCCTTCAGCCCCACAGCATGCCTCATTTGGGGATGCCATAGTCCCACTAGCTCAAAACAGTTAGGAGCAGTTGGGACTATTGTGCGGTATTAATATTGAAAAAGGCACCAAGTTGTTGGTTTTCTATTGAAAACTCAAAGGATTATAGCTTAACATGATGAAAAATAGGAACAATTACGTTACCTACACAGCAGCTCGGTCGTTCCGTGTTTTCATTGGGACATCCAAAAATACAGTCAAAAACTACTAAAGTACGCAATCATTTAGAAAATTTCATAAATCGAGATACTAAACATATTATAGATAGTGTAAGATCACTTGAGTTTTGTATGGATAACGTATTTAAACAAAATTTTCCCAAAATAAATATTTTCCATAGTAGATTCCACCGTATTTTTCCATCGCATATAATCACTTTATCAAAAATTATTTTTACAATATTAAAAAGATTTTTTTTTCTCGAAGGTTCTCTTGCATTCGTAATAATGTAAAACTAACTACCCGGTACCGTGTGCAAAATAAACAGCGGACACAGCTGGGCCCAATAATTGCAGGTTGCTGCCGGAGCTACCGAAATTTCTTTCGCTTACAATACAGCGGCTCTCAAAGTAATATCATGAAAAACAAAAACTGTAGTAAAAAGATTTATCTATTTTCAGAATACGAATTTTTTATAGGTGATTAGTACGCCTGACTTCAGATATGGATGGCGTAGTTTTTTGTTGTTGTACAAGAAGACATGGCACGATTAGGTGAATCAAATACTTGAGTCGGGTCATGTCAAGAGTCAGAACAACAGAAAGTATGGTTGAGGCAATGTATGAACGTGAATGGAAAATTGTGTTATAATTAGGTTTTAGATATGGATTTTTGGAAAAAATGCGATATATTTGACGACCTCTGTGGTGGAGTGTTAAAATACTTGACTCCAGGGGTAGGAAGGAGTGTTGAGTTTTTAGTGGTCACTTTAAAAAAAAATGGCTCTAGTCCTATTTTTCAATTTAATTTAATTCATGAAAGCTTTATAGCTAATTGTGGAAATTACATTGTCAGTCGAAAATAGTTTTTTTTTTTTTTTAATTTTTGTTTTTGTTTTTATTGAAAATTTGTTACATACATTTTGAAAAAAGTCTATAAAATAGAAGAAAACATGATAAAAATTAATATGTGAACAACAAAAATCCCACAAAGGTAAAGCCTGTGTTATAATAGTTTTTATCACATTTATATGGCTTATGTGAAAGTTTTCATTTAAAAAAAAAAATAATGGTAATCATTTTCTTGAAAGAAATAAGTGCGAAAATAAAAAATGTTAAATATGACATAATGTGATAATAAGAAACAAACAAAAAAAAACATTTCATTAGTTATGACAGTAAACAGAATTTACTGTTATTATCACATATACGTACATAAGTATAATAAGATTTTGGTGGGCGTTTTAAAATCACACACAAGTACGAAACTTATGGTTTGAAAGTAGCTTTAATAAAAATGTATATGTATTGTGCTATCGGTGTAATAAAAAATGATAACATAAAATAAGGCACTGACCAATAAAATCCAGTCACAAAAGCAGTGCAATTTTCATGTCTCCAGAGCTCACCGTACGCGAGTTTTCAAAGAATCATTGAAACCATTTCTGATTTTTAATGAAAATACGCAGGTACTTAATTACAACGAATTGATCAAAACATGACATATTTTATTACAGCAGGTATTTGGGGATGAAAAACTTTGACAATTGAGTATTCTTTGTCAAATTGTAAGACCCTGATTTTATTTCAAACATTTTTATTAATCGTATTATCGAAGGCCGATTATTATTGCTTTGTACGTCCACTCGATTCGTCAAAATTCACGTAGTTGTTATTCTTGAATACTAAATTATATTGCGTCCGAAAAAACCTAACACAAGTTTAAATATCCTTCACAATACATGACTATATTAAGTTCGGGCATGACTTTCGGCTTCGGGCTATTCCACTTTTGTTTCATGAATATTCACAAGGAACTCGATTGGCCGGTAGCAAATCCTTGATCATGGAACAATGTATAGGACTACCAAAAGTACCTATCGCTTATTTAATACAAACAAAAAAAAAAAACACATTTTTAAAAATTCAAAAAATTCATTGTCAACGTACCTATATTGTTCCTTTTTTAAAAAAAAATAAACAGTAAAGTAGATGTAAGCCAGGCAAAATGCTGTTTCTCAGTGACGTCTCGCAAGGAAAATGCCATTGGAAGTGTTATACAAAAATACCAGTGGCGTGCATTGCTCTATGACCAAAGTATGCTGTGTGTAGTTTTTCAAGTTCTGGTATGAAATGTGCATTGAATATTTGAAAATGAATATTTTATCACTTTCTGCTTATTGTTATGGTCAACTGAATAATGAGCGTAAAAGTTTCTTATTAAATTCATGGAAAAAAAATCAATTTAGTTACAAATATGTTAACTTTATAAATTTTCTTATATTATCTTAGGGCGAGCAAAGTTTTTAGCCATTATGGACTGCACGCCACTGATTAACACACACAATCATATTCATGTTTTGACAATAGTGATAAATTATAACTGAAATAGTAATCGCCTCAATTACAAATTCTGAAAAATGTAATTTACTTAAAAATAGACCGAAAATTCATTATAGGCTGAATCATAAGTGAAATATTTATTTATTTTGTGTCTTTATACGTTTTATTTTCTTTCTTTTTTACTGACAGAAGTAATACTTTGACACCCTTTTCTGTACAGATTTCACTGTGGGAAGAGATACATAAAATTAAGTATTCATTGGAAAAAGTTTGAAATCTGAACATAAGAAAAAAAGTCACGGCACGCCACTGAATAAAACCAAAATAAACCGAAAAAATCTCATAATTTTATACCGACAATATTTTGGTGTACTTTTTTTCGGTTTACCGGTGAAGTAACTAAGTAACTCAGCTCGGTGGTACCTACAAGGTACAAGTAATAATATGCTTGGCCCCCGGGCTTCGAACCCACAGTCGCTACCGTCCCGACCAATGGCGTATCCTCGCCGGCCGCGGCACCATCATGCATTATTCATGGCCATTAAAGACGTTGTGAATTTCGTAATCTTTTTTTCCCTTCTTTTTTTTTTCTACGGCGATTTTGATGGTGCCTATGTGATGAGCAGGGACGAAAGTTGACAACTTTTCGAATTGAAGCTCCGTGGTGTGGTCTTTAACCGGGGCGAACGTTAGAGAATCTGTCACTTAGGTACACCATCTTTGTTTTATTTTTATTTCAATATTAGTTGTTACTCGTGAAAAGTCACGGGATGTACCCTGCTGACTTGCTAAGATAAAAAACTTAAAAAAATTATTCTACAAAATCATATTTCAAATATAGAATAAAAATAATCGTCTTGTAAAATAAATTATAGGTAGGTACTTTAATTCTTGTATGGACTGAAAAGAGGGACACCGGAGAAGGATTATTCATTAATATTGAATAATGATAATATTATTACTCATCTAAAGAGAAAAATTAATAAACTTAATCAAAGTTTTGTATTCCACATAAAAAAAGACACTAAACTTGGTGTTTATGAAAAAATGAAGGTACAGCCATTTTTTTTTTATTTTTGAAAATGTCTTCCTTGCATTTTAAAGAAAAACCAAGTAAAAAAAGAAGTATTTTTTGTGGATATTCAATATTTAAATAATTTTTTTTTAAAACATTTTTAGGACGGTGAGAAAAAAAAGTCATAATTCTGATTTGATTTTGATAAATGCTCAAGTCAATGCAAATTTTTAAAATATACAATATTTTTTTCCCTTAAAAAAATTGTGTTTATCATTTAACGTAAAAATATTACTATTATTTAAAAAAAAAATCCTCCCGACTTCTCTCCCCCCGTTAAAAGTTTCTTTATACGTAATTTACAATTTTAAAAATATCACCAGTCCCTACGCACAAGTAAATTATATTTCTTTTGTTCTAAATCCAATACCCCCAATCGTGTCAAACCTAAACTTTTTAGAAGTATATTAATTTATGTATCTTATGCGTAGCAGAATTTTCTTTGTTAAGTAAGGGGATCGATATCAGCCCAAAGTAGCGGTTCTGTAAATAGTGGGGCCATTACTTACCAAGGGCGGGAACTGTGGCATAAATTTTAACTCGATTGGGGTCACCACGCATCTCAGCTGGGTGGTCCACGATATATAGTAGCTACTCGGTTAGTTATTTTATTTTATTTTTATATTGATTAAAGCATATTAAATATTAGTTAGAACAAACTCCATCTGTGGTATTATTTATAGTTTCTTGTCGCATTGGAAAACCTGTTGACGCTTTAAAGTGGTTTAAACAAATATATTTCTACGCCAATGATGAGAACTGACTCTTGAGTCTTTTTTTTATGTATACCGCACAAGAGTCCCAACTGCTCCCAACTGTCCTAGATCCAGTGAGACTATGGCATCCCCAATTGGGGAATGCTGTAAGGCTGAAGATATTGGAGCGAAGAAGGAGAAGGGGAAGAGTAAGGCGGGGAAATACCTGGCTATTCAGATCTGGTCACCAAACACGACTAAAAGCCATTTCAGGCAACGTTTTAATTCTGAACGGTGGTCTTTCACCAGGGCGATACTGAGAGTATCTTCCACTCTGGAACGTGCGCAAATATACTATTTATTATTTTTAAATGAATTAATTGTGAAACAGAACTAATTAATTAAATAAAATTTACTTGCGCATGCCGGGATTTGAACCCGCGACCTTCGGATTCGTAGTTGAGAGCCTTACCCCTCGACAATTCTTTTATTTGTTTCGCCTCGAAAATATACTTGCTTGCAAAAAATAAGCACGTTTAACTTTCGGAGATTCTTAGCGGATCTCCTACCGAAACCGGTCATTCTTTTCAGGTCGTAAGTTCATTTTATTTCTGGGTGACCTCTTTATCCCTCTCCTATTCTAGGACATTATTAAATTACATTTGAATCTCAACAAAATGGATTAAATTTAATTATTGAAATCAGTTTCCACTTTTAATAAACGAAGGTCCAAATTGTTGATAAACTATCAAAAATTTATTTAGTAGAAAATTATTATTTTTAACGTGCAATCAATTCACATGTCATGCAACTTGCTAGCCTTATTTTCGTTGGTGATAATTCTGCTCGACATGTAAATAAAGTCCTATCCATGTTTGTCATTATTTATAAAACACTAGCGGATGTGTACCCGGCCTTGCTCGTGTTTATAAGAAGATGTTTTGAATTCTTGCTTGTCATTAGGGTGCCATAATTGATTTGACCGCGAAAGTAACTTTCTCCAAATAAAGAAAAATTCATTTGAATATTTTATTTCATTCCAAACGTTTATTTTTTTCAAAATATATGTAATTCTTAAAGTTCATAAGTAGGTACCTACTCGTGTTTTCCATTTTGAAAATATTCTACCAAAAAAAAATAAAAAATTTAATATGCAATCTGTGGCTAACCAGAGCGATATGTCTATGGGCTAACCTAAATAAAACATGGCGGGTTCAATGTTTTTCATACTAATTTTAAAACTTTATAGCAACAGTCGTACATATTGGATATCATTCAAACTACTCTGTAAACATTTCCGGCACTAATAAGAACAAACTGTGCTATTTTTAGCGAAACCGGCCCAGTAATTTTAGAAGAAATCGGAGACAAACAAACAAACAACTTACGTTGATTTTTATATATATAGATTGTTAAGTAGTAGGTCGATAGTTAATAGTTCTTTGTTTTATACGATGGTCTGTAAGAAGAATATTGAAAAAGTTTGATCAATTATTTTTCTTGGTTTATCAATATTTAATTAATAAAAATTAATAAATAGGAAATTGTTTTAAACAAGTTGTCAACATATACGCGGCAGGCTATAGTCACCCTTAATTGGCCCACACAAACAAGCGGCCAGCGATCGGGGGCTGATATTTGATCAGGGATGTTTATTAGCCAAGGGGAGGTATTCTATATGGCGGAGTTCGTTTTCACTAAATTCTCACATTTTCATAGTTAGCCTTATTTAACAGCCGAAAACAGGAAACATATTTCACTGGCTGGGTGGAAAACCAATTTGCTCGGAGATGCCTTCTTGTGTACAGTAGACTCTCGAATTATTGGGATTATTGCTGAAAATATCCCGGAAAATAAACGGATTTCGCGGTAATCCTTAACTTTTAAAAAAAATGCTAAAGTAAATACAGAAGTATCATTTTTACAAATTGTTAGTCAATATTTTCCAGGGAAAAGATTTCGAGAAAGGACTAGTATATGTCCCTTTTCCCCTGCACTTTTTATTTAATAGGAGTATCATAGTTCAACTGAACCCGGATCCTTGGAACTCTTCAAGTAATTTCGCTCTGAGTGTTGCTACATCAAATTAACTGTAAAATAAAATCTAACCCACCTACCCAGCCTACTTCATTTGCAAAATTTATTGAGGCCAAAGAAAACACTGTACAACCTTCAACATGAAATTATTCCTAGAACAAAAATAAAGCCCATTCAAAATGTACAAACAATAAATTTGAATAATAATGTCTTTGAATAAATTTCGAAACATAATGCTCGTTTTCTATTGGTCCAAATCCCGAATGGAATGGCCAATGAACAACCGGGTATTAATGATAAACCAGAATACGACTTATTTACAATGACGTTGCATTTTTTAACACATGATTTACTTACAAAAAACAAAATAAACGTATTTATTTTTAAAAGGTTCAGGCGTCAACAAACATTATGTAAAACAATTTTGTCTCCATTGGTGGAAAATTGAATCCATACAAGTTGTTACTACCCGATTTCATCCGAGATTTGATAGGCCCTTGAAGTGATTTTTCACTAAGAAACGTCGCTATTCAAGTCATCCAAATATTATTATTATTTTTCTTGAAATAATGTTTCATATTGAAAAAACCTCTTTTAAACGATAATTTGTTTTTTTTTTGTGATATAGCGTTTGATTTGTAGACCTTTTCTTTAAATCTATATATACATAAAAATCAATGATAGCTTCTTTGTTTGTCCTCGATGTTTACGAAAATTACTCTACCGGTTGCGCTGAAAATAGCACAGTTTGTTTTTATTAGTATCCAATATCTAAAACTGTCGCCGTAACGTTTTAAAATTAGTATGAAAAACATTGAACTCGCCATGTTTTATTTAGGTTAGCCCATAGATATAACAGTCTGGTTAGCCACAGATTGCATATTCAAAAGAAGAAGGTTTTTTTGGGCAGATTATTTTCAAAATGGAAAACACGAGTAGGTGATGATTTAGATATATTTTGAAAAAATAAACATTTGGAATGAAATAAAATATTCAAATGAATGTTTCTTTATTTGGAGACTTTCTCTGTCAAATCAATTATGGCATCTAAATGACAAGTGAAAAATCCCGAGCAAGGCCGGGTATACATCAGCTAGTTTAATATAAATAAAGGTTTAAAATTTTTACATACCAATTCAACCGGTTTACGATTAAACGTTAATTCAATGTTTTATAATATTTTCTTACTAACATTTTTGATTGATTGCTTGCCTACTTTAATAAATTTTATATGACAAATGACTTTATTGTTTTTAGTATTCTGTATACTCCTGATGAAGAAAGCATTGCATTGTCACTTTCGCTGTTAAATCAATTATGGCACCCTAATGAGAAGTAAAAAACCCCGAGCAAGGCCGGGTACACATCAGCTAGTTAAAAATAAAATTGTCACAGCTGTTTCTGTTAAAGCCATTTTCAAGCAGAATACAATTTTAAAAGCGTAGGGGTAAATTAAATCAAATAAATAAGTCATGCCATTTGGTCTATTCTCAGTTTTAACAGAGTTTAATAATAAAATTAATTTATTTTTATTTTAAAAATAAATGATCTTACTAAACTCCATAGCTCACGATGTAAAAAAATATGCATTTATGCACTAGTGGAAATTCTGTAAAAACTGTACAAGTTTCATAACACCAGAACTCGTAATTTGAGAGTGCTTTAATATTTAATAGATTCTCAACGTGATGGCCGTACATGAGTTCCAATTGCCTGAATTCAGGGGTTCTACGTCATCTCCTATTGGGGTAATATTATGAGGGCGGAGAAGTGGGGATATGAGATAGGTGAGAAACAAGTACGGTAAGAGGTGCCTGGCTTTTCAATCCTATTCACTAAACACAGTCATTTTAACAAGAAATATTTCGATTCTTAAAGACGCGGTCCTTCATCAGGGCACACTGATAGTACCTACAACTTGTATTTACGCCATAGTCATGACTTTGAACTATAAAACCACGTGTTTTTACCAGGAACGAGGACTTTACCGGATATTGCTGGCATTCCGGGTATTCCCCCCGTTAGGTATAAACATTGTTTTTGCATAACAAGTAATAAAAAATGTTCTTTGAATAATATTAACTTGCATATCAGCATTTAAACCGGTTTTAAAAATATTTTTTTACATAAACAATACTTTGAAATATACTAGAAAGATACATAATAATGCGGTTTATCACCATTACGATCAAAAAATATTCGTACTTCATCCAAGTGAAGTTGAAGACGTAGTACAGTACAACGTTGAACTTCATAGCTTTTAAACATACGTGAATGGTGCTAGCGCAGTTCCGCGCTGTAGATTGATTCTATCTTATAATATAAGATTAAGAATGAAATTGAAACCAGTCACAGATAAAATGAATACATGTATATCGTCTGTATTAATCAACGGACTTAAATCCAGATTTTTTTTTAACAATTAATACATAAATTCCAAAATTTGCAAAAAAAGGTAAAGTCAACCATATATAAAAAAAAGATAAATCGATCTACCATGTGTTTGCAATAATTTTGTCAGTTTAGCCCGTAGATATATCACTCTGGTTAGCCACAGATTACGTATCCAAAAGAAGAAGGTTTGCTTGTGTAGAATATTTTCAAAATGAAAAAACACAAGTAGGTACCTACATGAAAATTTTATTATTTAGATATGATTTGAAAAAATAAATGTTTGAGATGAAATAAAATATTAAAATTAATGTTTCTTTGTTTAGGGATAGTAATAATAATAATAATAATAAGAGTTAATTTCTATAGCGCAGTTTTGTGAAGGTTCACCTCAAGTGCGCTTTACACTAACTAACCTAACCTAATTGTAAAATAACAGATATACTACATAGTATATCTGTTATTATAATATATATACAATATGCAAATTAATACTATGACATACAATATTCATGAGCAGGTATTATAAAATAACAATTTAGAAACTAATGGTGTAAATAATCAAATATGTAGTAGGTACAAATAACAAGAGAAAATTATATACATGGTTTTTCACTGAATACTAATGAAATTAAATAACAAGGAGAGAAAACCGCAACTAAATAAGCTATGGAGGATTGAAAGAAAAAGAAAAAGAAAAAGAAAGAAAAAAATGTCCTGAAATTATGTTTCTACGTACATGAATTTATGTTTTATGTCGAATAGGATTTTTTGAATAATTTTGTTTTCAATACCCGTTTGAACTCTGCTAAATTCTGAATGTTAGCAATATTTGGGGGAAGCTTATTCCAGATGACCGGGCCCGATATACAAAAGCGCGATCATAGTACACGGGTTTATTTGACCGAGAGGGTTCAACTAATCGGTTAGCAGCATTCAAATCTGCTGACCTCAAAGAAAGCTGTCTATCACCTGGGTTTTGTCGGACACAGAGTTCAGATATATAGGCTGGTGCCTTTCCGTGGAGTGCTTTGAAGGTTGTTAAGCAAATCTTGAATTCTATTCTTTCAGGGCATCGAAGCCAATGAAGGCGATCCCTTAGAAGTGGAGTTATGTGACAATATTTAGGCTCACTATATATAATTCTCGCCGCAGCATTGAAGACAGACTGGATCCTATTGAGTTGTTTCTGGGGGAGACCAGCATATGCACTATTACAGTAGTCCATACTAATATACATAATAGTCGTCACAAGGCATTTATTTCGCTGTCAAATCGATTATGGGACCCAAACGGCAAGTAAAAATTCACATTTTCTTAACTTTAATAAAAAAAATAAAATAATATGGAGCAAGCCCGCGTACGCATCAGCTAGTAATCAATAAAGTGCTATTTTGAAATAAATGTGATCGTTACAAAAAGACGTACCTACAGTGTACTTGCACCCATGTAGGTAGGAGTCATCCTTCACATCAATAATACAATAATTATGCAGGTATTTGCTTCAGTTGTCGCAGTTATTCATATCTATCAGTAGGTACCTCCATCCAAGATGATTTAATGCTCTCAGCTCTTGGGTATGGTAGTATTCTCCAATTCACTTGAATCATGGAATATGCTATTGTAGAAGATGCTACTAGAAATTTAAGTACATCCCTGGTGATAGACAACTACTCAGAAATTAACAGTATATAACAGTCTATTAACTTTCTTCTTTAAGTGTAAAATATTTTTCTTGTTCTTTTATTAATATAAAATCATACATCCATTTCCACTAGACCCCCCCCACCCACCACCCCTTTTGCTTTCCAGACCCCTTAACAAATTACATGTAACATTTAAATTACAATTATTTTTTATTTTGTATAATTATGTTTTTAATTTTATTTTGATTTCTTTAAAAAATTGTAAATTCACTCGTATATAATACCCAAGTGGAAACTTGTAAATGGTCAAATTTATATCACTTATTCCTTATACTTTTCTAGTAGCTAAAAAAAAAATACAAGCAAAAAAAATTGTGGGATAATGAAGTTGATAAATGTATTAAAAATTACTTTGCAATCACCACTTTAATAATATACACATACCAAGATGTTTCAAAAGCGAAGCTTTCCTCATCAGGAATATACAGAATACTAAAAAATAATAATGTCAAGTATAGACAAATAATAAACATAGAATACAATAATGTAAGAATAGTCAAATTATAAACTTCAACAAAAATTGATCAAAGTAGGTAAGTAATTAAACAAAAATGTAAATAAAAAGTTATTATAAAACATCGAATAATATAAATATTTTTATAATTCATATTAATATGAAAATAAAGTCAAGAAATAGCTGTTTTTTTTTTAAATATTTGAATATTAATTATATTTAATTTACCATGTAAAAATTAAAAACCTTTATTTATATCAAAATAATTGTTTGTTTCCGAAATATGGTTGGCAAATTCAGAATACTAATAATTATTTAAACACCCAAAGTGTTCCTTAACTCTAATATTAAACAAAGTAATTTTTAATTCTTTTATTAATAATGACGCCACAAAATGAATACCAATCTTTTGAAGAAATTGTAATGAAGTTGAATTCGTAAAGTCTCATAATCAGTGTTCAATGATGTTACATCTAAATGAAATTTTGGTTTTTATGCATGTCTAACAAGAAAATATTAGTTTCCATATGGTGTCATTAAAGAACCTCAAGCATTGGAATCTAAAGATTTTTTTTTTACCCCGAACGAGACTTGCAAAAGACAGTTGTATCATAGATTCCGATTATCTATGTATGTTCAATACATTATAATATATTATTTATTATGATTTCATCACGGTCTTTCCAAGACTGGTTTTCCGTCAGGGCCAGCCTCCATTATCGTCTGGTGTCACCGCTGGTACTGATGTCACTCCTGTTAGGTCTTTCACTGTCACCCGGACGCCCTTGCTCTTGCGGAGTGACAGTCTGTCACCTGACGTCACATCTCTCCATGTGGTGTGTAACGTGCAAAATCTCGTGTAACAACTTACATTGCATCTAAGCGCAACAGAGTTTGCTTAGTAAAATGCATCCACTGTTCTTCCGTAATTTGTGGAATGAAAATTATTGAAGTAACATCTCAATTGGTTATTGCAATGATCCAGGCGAACCATTTTGTGATTTCATAATCTGACCAAAACTGGGTTCCCACCCAGGCGTCGCTGGTTCAATCTTTTGCAAGCTAAGTCCTCCATCATCGTACAAGCAATATTGTGAGCTTATAATAATGGTAGTAGGGGGAAATTAAATATTGTCTGGATATTCGTAAACTTGAAAACGTTTTTCTCTCTTTAAAAAAACCCTTAGCCAGTCTATTGATTGATTAGTCGACTTTCATGTTTCTATCATCCTACAATACGTATCTCTTCAAGACTAAGATTCACACCAGTATTCTCAAGGTGTAGACCACGAAGGAGGACCATAAGGCATCCTTTATGCAGTTAAAAAATGACACAACAATATTTTGTAATTTACTGCACTATTCACACCCGAGTGTTCTGAAATACTTCTGGTTACAATATAGGTTTCAGAATGCTATCGCAGGTATACAGAAAGTTATAAATTGATGGTATCATTTTAAAAGTATTTAATTTATTTTTTTATTATAGGACGTTTGTCTAAATATAAAAAAATACACACCACGAATTTAGAGAAACAAGAGCTACAGAAACAGAACAGCACATACATAATACGTAAATGTAGCAATATAAAAAATAAACATTATTTAGGAGAGCATTCACGTTAAAGCCTGAACAATGCTTTGGTAGTCTATGATTTTAGACATGTGTTGATTTTTAAAACAAAATTCTAAATACTTTTGATAACAAAAGAACTTGTATTTTAAATGCTCGAGCGTCCAGAAAATGTGAAAACTGCCCTATTATTCTTTATTAATTTATTATTTATAAATTAATGAGAATAATTTTTCAATTAATAACAATAACTTTCTTTAGACCACTGTTTTTAATATATAAATATGTACATGTTTCAGAAGCAGAGCTCCCCTTACTAATATAAACAATAAACCAATAATAATATAAAAAATGTAGGTATATTATTTCTCCTGGTGAGCGTAGCTTTGCTTCTGAAACATGTAGATATTTACATATTAAAAACAGTGGTTCAAACAAAGTAGTTGTTATTAATTTATTAATTATGACTCCACAAAGTGATTACTTTATTTACACCCCCTTTTTAATGTGTACGTATCAAAATGTTTCGCAAGCAAAGTTTTCCTCATCAGGGTAAACAGTATACTAAAATTAAATACCTTTATAATAATAATATTGTTAATTATTTACAATAATCACTTGTAATTATTTTCAGTATACTGTATATGCTGATGAGGAAAGCGTTGGTTTCGAAACATGTTGATATTTATATATAAAAAAAAAACGGTGAATAAATCCCCTCTGATTAGGTACCGTAAGGCGTGATGCTATTTAACTATTAAACTATTTACAAGAAGAAACATAAAGATACTAGGCAAAATCCATATAGCATAATGCGCAACTGGCAGTGTACATCGTTGCATTTAGCGGTCTGTACCGGAGTGTCCTTGCGGTCGAAAGAAATACATTTTTTACTTATTGCGGGTAGGTAGTTGGTGCGGCCATTCCGCGCTGCATACCCCCGCCGGGCATTCCGTCGGCGGCCTTTGTCACCGCCGGGTTATGCAGTGAGGAATGCCGCACGGGAGCTGGCCCTGCCGCAGGGCGGCGGAAGCCGAGAGAGGGGAAGGGAGGAAAACACAAGACAGATTGATAATAAAAGCGATCTTAAAAGTTTTTCCGCTCGAAAGTTATTGTTTAAAGTGAAACGTTCGAACATGCTTCTCCTACTTTGGGGTGTGATGAGCACAGGTTTTGGCCAGAGGAACTTTGCACTGATGTCTCTACTGTAAAATAGTGAATGCTCTCAACAACGTGTATTGGATTCTCTCACTATCGCTCTTGTGGAAGACCAGAATTCGCTTCAAGTGTGCAACAGAACATAAAGGCAACCACACTGATTCCACGTTAATATTAATAATATTATTATTTCAGAAGGCACGCAGGGGTAGTGCAACGCATTAAGTTCCATAAATGATAATAATAACACATAAAATAAATAACAACATGTAAATAAAAATAAGAAAAAAGTTTATAGAAAAAGATTAATTAATAGAAAATGCAGTAATCATTCACAATCACAGCATTCTTAATACGCATTTTGTTTTTGAAAAAGCGTTTAGATTGAACTTAATTACAATAATAAACAGCTATTTCAGTTGGGGAAGACACCAAACAGTGCATTTAAAAATACAATTTCGCAAAAATACATACCCGTGAAAATTAAAAGAATTACAACATGCCGTGTTAACCGCCATACCCATCCGAACGTACGTGATACGGCCGCTATATTATCGCCCGAACGCAACAAGCCGTATCTCGTACGTTTCCCGGACTCCATCTAGGCAGTCATGGCAGTAATGAAGGTATTCTTGGATCGGCGTGTAGTCTACACTATATGCGGTGGTGGAGAAGTGCTCTGAAAGAGTGCACTCGTCCCTCTAAGAACATTTCCTTAGAGCAGTATCTTGGTACGCGGAATAGCTGACGACATTTATTATTGTAGGTGATTTGTAATTAATTTTTTTTTTTTTTACATGAATACCGCACAAGAGTCCCAACTGCTCCCAACCGTCTGGAGCCAGTGAGACTATGGCATTCCCAATTGGGGAATGTTGTGAGGCTGGAGGTATTGGGGAGGGGAGGAGGGAGGTGGGGAAATACCTGGCTATTCAGATCTGGTCACCAAACACGGCTAAAAGCCATTTCAAGCAACGTTTCAATTCTGAATGGTGGTCTTTCACCAGGGCGATACTGAGAGTATCTTCCACTCTGGAACGTGCGCAAATATACAATATATTATTTTTTAAATGAATTAATTGTGAAACAACACAAATTAATTAAATAAAATTTACTTGCGCACGTCGGGATTTGAACCCGCGACCTTCGGATTCGTAGTCGAGAGCCTTACCCCTCGACCATGGAGGCCGTCAAATTTATTTTTTTATCAATTATTTTTTGTTTGTCAAGTAAGCAATTGGTACAAGTTAACATTGTGTCCGGGGTTAAGGTATAGTATGTGATAGTACAAGCACGAAAGATAACATCTGCGTAATTCCAACATTGGCACTTTTTAAGGAAATATATTTAGCTGCGTCAAAACTATTGCCGCTTGTTCGCCGATTTCCACGGATACAGATGTGCGATATTGTCATTCTTCATACCTGACGTATTTACCGGATAAGTTCGACTTTTCACTACAGATTTTTAGCAGGTACGACAACAACGCACCGATAAACAATCAACTCAGTATTTTGTTAAATTCCATTTCATTTAAATTTAAATAAAATACCGCAAAGATTGAGAACCACTTTAAAGTGTTCAAGAATTCAATGGTGACATTCTAAATCAAACCGGCACCTTTTGAAGGGTAGACCGGAGCTGGACAGCGGGGATTCACTCAAAATGGCGAGGACTCAGGCCGGTGGCTGTTTCTGCGGTCCGCTCTACAAATAAACAATCTTTTGCTACAGGTGTTTCTAACAGATTGCTATTAACACTTTCTCATCTACAATAGGTCACTAATTCATTACTTATTAATTTGTGAACAATTTTCACTTCAATTCTGTTAAAAAAAGATAAACAATACCACTTTACGAATATCCCGACAATAATTGAATTCGTCCTACTTCCATCAATAAAAGCGGAAAAAAGTTGCTTGTGAGATGATGGAGGCCTTAGATAGCAGAGGATTGAACACACGATGAATAATAATAATAATTATTTTTATAAACAATAATTATTAGCCTGAAACACTCATCCAAATTGAAAAAAATCTTTCCGAGCAAAGATAAATGTCGCCGACAGGACTCGAACCTGCACCCTTCTGATGTCCGGTCAGATGCTCTATCTTTATTTGACATTTATCTTTGCTCGGAAAGGTTTTTTTCAATTTGGATGAGTGTTTCAGGCTAATAATTATTGTTTATAAAAATAATAATTGTTACCATTTGCGATATGCACAAAAATCTTGTCTTAAGTTTTTAAGAACTTTAGTTTATCAATTAATAATAATAATTATACTTGGATGACTTGTATAGCGCCATTTTTGTGAAAAATCACTTGAAGGGCGCTTTAAAATACTACTTGCTAGGGTTTATCTTATCTTGTACAAACAGGTAAAACGTTAAATTTAAAAGTTATCGCTTGAAAAGATATGATTTTGCACCCACAAGACACATATATTAGAAAACACTGCATATTGTCTGATTTTGCAGTTACTGTTTAAATCCTATTTGTCATTGATATTATATTTATTACAAGGTTATTGGCAAAAGGGGAGTAGGGTTTTATTTGAAACATCATTTTATTTGAGATTTTCGATAATAATTACTTACAGGTACAATTTTTTATAATTATTTACAGTGTCGCGGACTATGAAAAGTTTCAAATTTTTCAGTTAATTAATTCAGGTAGATACTAACCGGCTAGCGTCGTTATGTTAATTAGTTATGCAACTATTCATGGATATGACTCCGAAGAGATGAGTTCTGAGTTTTGCTTTGAATTCTGTTCAGATAGCAGCGTTGAAATCGCTCCGTGTGATCGAAGCTCTACTGATGTTGTTTATTAGATTACTCGTACATAGATCACAATAATTTTGCTCCGTTTACATCTTTCTATTTTTAACTTTGATTTTGTACTTGTTATTAAGTTGTACCACAATAACCACGCAACACGCACATCCGTCTATTTAACACCCGACGATCTAATACGCTTCTAAATGTTCGTATTATTATAATTCTAATTAATATATTAACATTCCTGGCTCTTGTATGCATCTTAAACATATTCTTATAAAGCATGATTCAACTAACGAGCAGTGCTTTGATTGTAAGAATGTTGTAAACAGAAACGCTTCTTTCATCTATTAAAGTATGTAATTAGTTCGAACCCACAAGCAAAATTTTTGCCTTTGTCTAATATTTAGCCTTTTTAAGATTGTAACACACAACGTATATAATATCAAAGTATTTGTGGACGTCTACATTATTATATGTTCACACTACAAACGGAAGATATAAAATCAGACAACGACTGAATAGGTACGAGGCTGAAAGGTTGGAGAGGGGCACGGAGCAGCGTGAGGGCGACAGATAAATTGCAAATATCGCTCGACTAGCGGTTCTAGAAATATAATCGAGGCCATCCCCATACGTACTATTTTATATTATAGTACCCGTCTATGAGGACTGTAAAAAATCATAACAAGTATTTATAACAATGTTATTATATTTCCGAGAAAAGATAAATTTCACCGACAGGACTCAAACCTGCACCCTTCTGATTGCCGGTCAGATGCTCTACCAATCGGCTTTTTCAATTTGGATGAGTGTTTCAGGCTAATAATTATTGTTTATAAAAATAATTGTTACCCTTTGCGCTATGCACAAAAATCTTATCTTAAAAAAAAACTTTAGTTTATCAATTAATGTAATTATATGTTTGTTAGTTGTAGGACATAGTTTTAAGCCATAGTTGTAAGTCATTTTGCAGTATTGTGTGTAAAATATGCATTAGTTTTAAGTCACTAATTTTACTTAGTCTTAATTGTAAGTCACGAGCTATAAGTTTTAGTTGCAAGTCACTAGTTATGAATCTCAGTAGTTAGTTGCGAAATACTGTAAGTCTCAGTTGTAAGTCAATAGTTATAAATCTTACTTGTATGTCACTAGTAATAATTTTTAGCTGAAAGGTATTAGTTATACGTCTGATAGGTTACATAAATAATTTATAAAGTGCCATTGAGGTGATTTTCCCATGAAAACAGCGCTATAGAAGTAATCCAATTATTATTATGGGATTGTATGGCGAGCGATAGCGTGAGATATAATTATTAAGGTGTATTCACATCTACCGAGACTATGTAGTACAAACAGTGGCAGGCACGGTACAGAAAGGAGTATTCACATAAAACCTGCGCGAATGTGTTCATAGATTGTTGGTAGATGTGAATTGAACTATACGTGTGTGTACCATGCATTAAGCGTAAGTAATCTTTTTCACGTCGTTGTCCAATTGTTCATTTTCACTCGTGTTAAGTTTTCAGGATTATCTATAAATTTAATGTCAGAAAAAAAATGATACTGTCTGTCTAATTTCTATATCTCCATTATAGTTCGTATCCAGAATACAAAGCTGAAGAAAATCTTTAAAATACGGCACTGAGGAAAATAATTATTCTCATGGCCGATGCCATCGAAGGGGATGTGTGGAGAGTTTTTATTAAAGAAAGGAAGGAGAGGAAGTTCTTGGAAGCAAAAATGTAATGAGGCGTGGGTAGGAATCTAGGGGTCAGTGAGTTCAGGAGTGAACCACTTGGACCCATCCCTCCAACTGTGGTGCAAGAGTCGCCTGTCGTAGTGAACCGCTTGGGGTGACCTATTTCATAGGAGTTGTTTATCCAATGAACGGTTCTTGGTGCGGCGGTACCCATACTCGCCTCCCAAATTTTATATTGTTTTTTGCTTTATTACACGAAATACTGCAAATTTTCTACCTATAGACTACTAAAAATGCGCGAGAGATATTGTTGTATTAAAGAACAGCGATTTTTGTTAATATTTTACTTATAGTATTGATGGACGATGGATTTTACTAACCGGAACGGCGTTCCTGTTAATAAATCCGCTTAAATTCGAGCACTGTTCTATAAAACTTTAAAAGTGCGATATTGATTGCGTTCATAAAACCAGTTTACTAGAACCAATATATTATCGGCTGGCAGGAATGAATATTAATGATTTGTTATTTTGCCTGCGAATACAAACAGGGCGTCAGAACTGTTTTATTGTGTTAGGTACTGACATTTTTATTAATTCTACCTGCCTTATTAATGAAGGGTGTGTGGGATGAATTAATGGTTCATTTAACTGGGGACAAAGGGGGTATATGTTTTTCAGAGTGAAAAAATCTTCTGATATTGTTGTAGATTAATTTAATCAAAATTTTCTCCTTGCACATAAAAAAAAATAATCAATATTTTTTTTATAAAAAAAGGCAAACATTTCTCGCTTACAAATAACTTGGCAGTATTTTAAAACGTCCTATTGCCATTATAATAAGAGGAAAATTTTGCTTGTGCAGTGATGGAGGAATTAGCTAGCAGATGATTTGGACGCAAGACACCTTTTTTCATTTATATTAAATCCACACAGGAGGCTCTAATGGAAATAATTTCCCTTAAGGCCTCTGTTGTCTTTGGGATGCTGTGTGGAAGGTCTTTTTATACAATCATCATCCCAAGGGCGCTTTACAACAAAATTTATTTGACCTATAACATATCACTTAGATTTCTAATAACTAAGATTATTACTAGTGGTTTACAACTAAGATTTATAACAAGTGACTTATAACTAAGACTTACAGCTAGCAACTGAGTTATAAAGAGTGACTTTTAAGAATTATGGCTGGTGACTTACAACTAAGACTTATAACTAGTGACTTTACTACTGAGCTAGGGCCAAACCGCACGAACTGTCAAAGCAGCGTAGCCAATGAAAATTATGCATTTGGTGTTTATGTAAATGTGATTTGCAAAAGTGGGTGAACGATGTTAGCGACACTTTGTGCGCGCGGTTTCATACTCATAATGATTATTAGCCCATCTCCCTTGTTCTTATTATCTATGCTGTCTTCAGTGTCTTGTAAATATCTGTCATAATCTTTTCAACGAGAATAAACTAAACAAACATCTCGCCGTTTCTCCTTAGGGATAGGCAGAGAGGATGTGTCGCCTCACAGCTCTGTCTCGACGCATACTTCTTCCTTCATTTACATTTATATATCGTATCATGCATACTCTTCTTTTATTTCTAATAAAACGATTTCAAAATTGTAAAAACAGACTTATTGTCCTCTGTTTATGGGTCAGGAACACAGGTAAGCAATCGAATTCAACACAAAGGATATCTCAATAAAATACCTTTCTATCCGGAGCCATTGTCATGTCCGTCAAGGCGGCGCGCCGGCTATCAGGACTCGCCTTTTTGCGTCGAACCGCATCCGGAATTCCCGAGAAAAAATCCGGAATTCTCAGGCAAAACGACCATTCCTGCAGTAAGATTTCACTGAAATTTTTCTGGCAAAATCGTGAAAAAGCGCGTAGCTGAAAAGTTTAAAGCTTTTTATAGGACAATGAATGTTAGGGTAAGCCGTTCGCAGTATGAAGAGAGGATATGACGCCTTCGGAAATTTTATTTGAAGTTGCTCTCAGTGGCGAGTCCAGAATCTTTAATATTTAGTATATAAATAAAGTATTGAACAATTTTAGAGCTACTTTTAGCAACTTAAACTACCCACCCGGTTTCGCACCATATTTGGAAATGATTAAAAGTATCCTTCTAATTAAGTAGGTAAGTGCTCAAAATGTGAATGAAATGTAATCTTTATTTTGAAACATTATTTTTTCGGAACAATTCAAAAATATATAAAAAACTGACATTATCATCTTGTTTTATTTCTGACAGTTATAACGAAATTCAGATCCATAGGGATTTAATTTTTGTCATGTTTATCTAGAAAACCAGATTAAAAATAAAAATAAAAACTATGAAAATTTCATGAGACCGGATTTCAAGATATTTCTTTCTTTAACACGTTTAGAACCAATCTAATATGGTTATTAAATCATACGATCATAACGACCGTGTTAAGTAATTCAATACAACATAATAAAATACATATCAACATATTATCTCTAGGCTAATCATTCCGGTAACCTCCGGACCAAAAGTCACACTTCACAACTACTACGCCACGGAGGCAGTGCTTGATTCACTACGTTACTTCAGTATATATAAATTCTCCTTTCTAGCAAACCGATTCTCGATCTTATGCTATTTGATATATCCCCTCCCTTACGTCACGAAATGGGCTCTTTCCAATTAATTTTCAGTCAAATACTTAAGAATATAATGAAGCAATTTGTTCACAAAATGATAATATGAAACAACATAAATATCATGCCATATATGGATAATTCTAATAATTTGGCAGAAACGTATTAATTAATTAATTACATGTTGATATTTACATAATAAATACAGTGGTTTTAAACAAAGTTATTGTTATTAATTTAATAAATATGACTCCACAAAGTGAATAAATATCTGTAGAGAAATTAAATAACAACTTAATTCTAGTAAAATGTTAACATTTTCTGTCTGCATTATATTATTAAAGATATATAAACATATTCAATACATTTCAATAATGGTGAGATTTTAATAAAGATTTTGCATTAAAAGCATAAATTTTGGATAAATAATGGCATTTTTTTCCACGCAGCAAAATGTTGATAGCCTTGATTTATTGCTAGAAGCCGTTGTCTCTTTCGTCTCGGTGCATTTCTTGATTTTGCATCCCTCTCCCACTTGAAGAGATTGTTCGTACGTGTGGTATGTTTAGTTGAATTAAACAGGGCTGTGAAAAAATAATTAAAACATTAAAATATTAAACAAACAAAACATAATTTTCTATTTTTAATTAGGTGCGTGTTTGTAGTGAATCCATAAGTTAACAAGGTTTTTAATTAACTTTACTACTCCTTATCTAAGGTTTTGTAAATTTCTTAAAGGTTCGTAGGAGAAGACATGTTGTAGTACCACAGGAATTTCATTAGCCCCAACATTGTAGAAGGTTATGTGAGGTATAAAGGGAATTGAGACTAGGAACAGTCAACTGGCCATTCAGATCTAGAGTTAAATAACTAAAACAAGGTTGACAATGATAGTATATATATTGGTGGAATAAATTAAAAGCTTTCAAAAAAACTGTCGACATGTTTCGAAGTACGTCACGGAGGTCGCTATTTTTAAGAATTCATAAGAAATATTTATGTTTGCAGAAGAGAATTTAACTTTGTATGAAAATATAGTGGAAGAATGATTTTTTCTTTTATTTTGAGGGGTAGGTTAGGTACATACTAGACATTTTCTTCATAAAACGATGGAGTTGCTCATCTTACTAAGGCGAAACGTAAAAAGAACTGTAAGCAAGAAAACTTACTCACTGACTTGGTATCAATGGGTTTGCATGATTTAAATATACAACGTATATTAAGTTAAACTGAATTTGAACCGCAAAACTTTAAATTCTATAAGATAGCTCTTTCTGCAATAATTAAATTGAGTTTGCTACCCCTGCAATTTTCCATCACTCGTAGAGATACCACTCGTCATACAGCGTCCCGCCTACTTCGTCTTACAGTCTGAGGATTTGCACTGCATCAGGGCTGGACTAACTACCATAATAAACGGATTATCATGAAATTAACGATTACGATTTTCAACCATTAGGTAAAATTTAACATGTATTTCTATAATACATATGACCTGTCAAAATCATAATTTGGCATTTAACATGGCACAATCGAGTTTGATTAATAATGAAATAATATCAGAGTAATCATCAGCATCATTAGGTCCTGGCTACCTCTAGAAAACGTATCCATCCGTTTTACAGCGCCCGTGGACTACGGACGAGTAGAGCAGAGCCACCATACTTACTAGAGCCACTTTTGTCGACCGTACGTATGTACTAACCATTCTGGGCTGTGGCATTTTACTAACCTCATTCTAAGCTAATGCTATGCAGTGACACTTGAGGATTTAAAATCATTTATAACCTTAGCTTCGTTGAACCAAAAAATGAAAGTCCTTGACGTGCACCCTGAAGGTAATCATAACTTACTTCTACCAGGATGGGAAAACGGTGGGTAACCTCAACTGTGGTATAGCGACGTTTTTGTGAAAAATCACCTCAAGGGCGTTAGTAATGTCAAAATTATCTAAGCACCTCTTTATTAATCTTGGTCATTAGATTGAAATCAGCCTTGTATTTTGTTCATATCTGAACACTTGTAAGGCGGTTATACATTCCCCACCATCCTTTCTTCCCCATCTCCTCCTCCCCTCCACGCAACCTTCGGCCTCACAACATATTCTAATTGGAGATGTCATAGACTCATGGGCTCCAGACGGTTGGGACTCTTGTGCGAAATTAACATTAAAAAAATACATGGTTTTTTTCTACAGCATTCAATCTACTTTCGTACTTCCTTGGACAGTTCCAATCCATCAGGGTTGGTATCAGTACTCCATTCTGGACTGCTATGTTCGCTACATAATAATAATAATATTTATTTGAAACACACATTCTTTTACAGAAATATTTAAGAAGGCTTTGACTGTCCAACTAGGAACAAATCCTGTTTTAGGACAGTCAAATTGATAAGATTAGTTCATATTAATATACATATACATGACAGAATATAAAACAATCCATAAAGTAAATTTAAGAAAAAAAAAGGTTTTTTTTTTTAAAGTATGTTGAATTTTTTAAATTAATGTAGAATAATAATAAATTACAAATGAGATGTAAAAGTTTAAAATATAAAGTATAAAAGTTTAAAGAATATAAGTTAAAGATATGATATGCATTTTTTAGTTTACTGTAGAGAAATAATAAATTACATATCCTTTGGCTATGTTTGTTAATCCACCCCTGTCTGACTGACTGTGGATATATTCCACTCTTCACATACTGCTTCAATAGGCATTTAGAAAGATAAAATTACTTTAACTAAACTTAATTTAGTGTTAAAATGTTAAACTTGTAATTTAACTCACAGTTGTAATCTTTACTGTCAGAACATATTCCTTTGAAAACCCTTTACTCCATTGTCAACAAAAGTCATTACTATTTAAACCTGTGTTTGGTAAAAAAAAAACAAAAACCACAAATGTCATAGAAACATCACCATAAGCACTTGAAGTCAATTTCCTTAAGAACGTGGAGAGTAAATACAATGCGTCTTTAGTGTGCATTTTAAAATTCAGAGAATAATAATTAAGTTATTTAACGTGATAAAAGTGGCTAAAACATAGCAATTCATTTCTAGTAATTTAACTAATAAAAAAACCATATTTTAAGCAATTTCTAGCAAAATTTCATTTTACACAATTCAAAAATTAAAAAAAACGGACTCCCCCAAGTATTTTTATTTGAAATTGAAATACACAATTTACTCAACTGCACTTCAATGACCCCGAAACTTGTGTGCAATTCTACAGAGTTTTTTTAAAATAATTTTTTAAGATTATTAAATAAAAAAATAAAAAAATAGAACCTGTAGACAAGCTGCCACACGACAACTTTGCATGAGAAAATTATTGCAATATCTCTGTTTTATAATAAAAATAATAAATAAATATCGATTACTGAATTAAGATCTTGTTTTGCTTGAAAATTTTTTAACTGTGTATTTTTACCAGATTTGAATAGTCAAGTATTTCGCTACCTTCCCCTCCTCATCGCATTCCCTTCCGCGCTCCCTTTGGCCTCACAATATACTTCAAATTGGAATGCTATGATCCCACTGGCTCCGGACAGTTGGAATCCTTGAACGATATTTGAGCTACACTTTCCACGGTTTCACATGGATTGGTGGACGGTTAGAAAACTTGGCTATCATGGAGAGCATAAATTTCTATGTTCCTGATGTTATCTATGTCACCGACAGCATGTACTGTTTTATCTCCCGGCCTGCAGGACCAACTTGCCAATGGTCATGTCGGTGGGGAGGGCAATCTTCCTGTTAAACAGAATCACTTCGGATATTGACATACTCAGCATGAATGCAGCTGAATTTGAATGGAAAACTTTTTTGCTGCAAGTATAATACGTATCTATTTTAATTTTATTTTATACACCACGTTTCATGAAATCTTGCTGTATAATATCGGTGGTATTTGAGAAAAAACTTGATAAGTACGGTGTGTAAATATGTTAAGATCTTTTGTCAGGTTTTGAGCAAACTAACCGTTATGATTGTCCTCGTATCGATATATGATCATGTTGTTCAGGGCGTCTTGTAATTAAAAACTGATATCAGGATTCTACCAAATGCATAAGTAACTGATTTTTACACTTAAGACGAACGTCTGCGCGGCCTGTTTCATATAAAACCTATTTTTGGAATTGAGCTCAAAATACTTAACCAAACCGAATGATTAGCAAATATATAGTACGGATTAGAATTTTAAAAAACATTGTTTTTCAATTCAATAATAAATCGTATTTCCGCGATTTTAAAAGCAACTTCAGCAATTATTCTGGTGTTAATGATTATTTGAAAAAAAATTATTATGGCTCTCCTACTATGACAATATAATATATAAAATAAATAAAAAAGGGTTAAAATTAGTATTATGATGGAATTAAATTTAAAGTAAAAACGGCCAATTTACACTGGAACACAAATTTTCCGTAGGCACACAATTTAAAATGTCAATGGTGAAAAATAGGTTTTTTTAAACAATTTGACAAACCGATTTATTAATGGTCTATATTTCATAATTAAATAATAAAACATCTTCTTATCTCTACCTACTAGATATTCATTAGAACCTTAATTAAAAGAAGATCATTCACTTTGGGTATGTATTTTGGCTTCAAATCCAAAATTACGTTTTGTATGAAACAGTCCGTGCAGCCGTTCCCCTTATCAGACAACAAAAAAAATGCAGATTATTCACAAATGCCACCTATATTTGCTTATCTATTAAAGGAATTTACTTAAAAACGCTTTAAAACTTAAGGTCTTATAATGTTTTAAAAACAAAAATACATTTATTTAATTGAATCATTTTCACAAGGAGTGAGAAAAAAATTCACTTTGGCTGCACGGACAAGCCCACAACATATTACTGTTTATGTTTTTTAAAATCTCAGATTGTGTGTTAGTTTCGTGAACAACATTGATAAACAAATAAAGCCTCTCTTTGTGCGAGATCAGCGTGAATTGGCCAATGACCATGTTTCATTGAACCAATACAATGCATAAAGTGATGGTAATTCATCATCATCTTTCTATTTGTGAGGAGAAAGCATCTAGCCCGGTGGTGAATAAACTATGTAGGTCCATCTCCGCAGTCGTAAAAAAATAAAAAAGCGCGCGAAATGAAAAAAAACGCAAAAAACACCAAAGATAACTTGGCCCGGACTCTGGTTTACAGGTGTTGTAGCAGGGTTGCCCAAATAGCAGAAAAACAGTGTAACGTTTCTGAAGCTACAGAAAATTTCTATTTGTGAGCTTTGGAATCATAAAATTTACCCAACTTATTAGATTAGTGCAATTTTTTCCAGTTTTCAGTCACATTTATATCATTTTATTAAGAGCATCGAAAAATCTGCATAGCTAGACGCCATATTTTGTACCATTGTTTTTATAAGAATTTTTTTTGTTAATGTTTATTATTTGTCTATACTTGTCATTATTTATTATTATACTGTGTATCCTGAGGAAGAAAGCTTCGCTTACAAAACATATTGATATTTAAGTATTAAACAGTGGTGTAGACAAAATATTTCTTATTAATTTTATTAAGAAACAAGAGCGTACAAATTGTGCTAAGTCGGATTCTAACTCTCAAGTAGTCGGGTTCTAAAAAACAAAAGAAATACATATATATATCAGGCAAGCTTTAAATAAATACTGTTATAAATACTGGATACTGTTTTTATAACAAGGTCACTAATCCCGCAGATTGTGGCGAAAATATAAAGTTGACTTGAGTAAAAATATCGCTATATTTTTTGCCTGGAAGTACCTTGCTATTCAGATCTGGTCACTAAACACGGCGATACCCATTTCAAGCAACGTTTCGATTCTGAATTGTAGTCTTTCACCGGGGTGATACTCAGTATTATGTTAATATAATTTTCTAAAATGATTAAATATTAAAACGAGGTTTTTAAATCCCAATTAAAATAATTAATAATTAAATGTATTTTTTAGATTTTTATAAAAAAGTCAATAGATGTCTCATATAAAAAAAAATCGGATATTAATCCGAGATACTGTCTAGTTTGCAATTGTGATCGTTAAGAACTTTGTAATCATTATAAAGATAGCTGCCAATAATATGGGATTAAAAATGGAAAATAATATTGACAAATCTTGAATTTGAGATATGATATCGATGAAGATGACATAAATTGAACGGGTCCCATTAGTTAAGTTGGTTAAACGGTTGCCCCAGATAGTCAGAGTTCCTGGGTTCGAGTCCCAGATGCGACTGAAATCTTTTTATTTTCTGTCTTTTTTCCGTTTTCGTGTTTCATTTAGGTGATGTTTATATCATTTTCTACAATGATTAAATGTTTTTTTTTAATTATTCGCCAGAATACGAGTGGATTTATCTGAGTTTTCCTTTACGACCAGCACGCCTGACTTGGCACCGTACGAACGTGTAATTTGCCATCACAAATGAATCCATTAATAACAGCGAACCCACGCTTGGTCAACCCTGTTCAGGACCGGTTTGCAACCACAGCGGAGCCGTCTATATAATTTCATTGACTGAATTCCGTTTTCACTCGGCGGTGCATCCGTCAAACCGGACCGCCGCGGAACGGAACAGAACGGAACGGAACATAACGGAATGGAATATAATGAAATAGAACAGAATAAAACGGATTTTTTTTCGGAGGTAAGCTGATGGATTAGCAATAAAATTTGTGGGTAACGTGCGTACAAAAAAAAGCTATTGATTTTTGATCTATTTACTCACGCTGCTATTCTAGTATGAAAGAAGATATTGTAATTTTCTTTAAAAAGAAAAACTTTTGGACGGTGAGCTTTGATGTTGTGAAATTTTTGCACGTTTTTTAAAAATTGTTTTAGATAATTTAAAAATAAAATAAAATATTGTAGTATATTTGCGGCACATTCCAAAGTGGAATATACTATGTATCGCCATGGTGAAAAATCATTAATCTGAATTGAAACTTTTTTTGAAAAGGTAATAGCTGTATTTATTGATCAGATCTGAATAGTCATGTGCTTTTCAACCTTTATCTTCCCCACATCCCCCACCACAACACGATCTTTTTGGTAGTTTTTTTTTTTTTTTTTCACTTATAATCACTTTCCTTTAATGATTTGTTTTGTCACGGGGCCCTACAAAACAGACAATATAATGAGAAGTACTGAAAGTGAATTACACAAGTAGTAGACTCGCTGAATTCCGAACCCAGAACTTAGCGTGCTGGGTGCATTACCGCAAGGCCACGAGGTAACTAGTAATTAAAAACCCATCAGTTGTAGCCTGGTAACACTGGTTGATTGCGCCGCTATAGAACCTACTTGCTCCGTACGTTTTTTCTCGTTAATGCGAAAAAAATAGCCCGTCTTACGATCTTACCATGAAAGTAAACCTCAATATTATTACGTACGGTACAAAACAAAAACAGTAAAATATTCAACTCTCGATATTAGTAATAAATTGCTTTTGTCGGTCTTGAATACGTATTTATACAGTTTGAATGATGTATTTAGCAAAGTTGTAAACGCCACTCAAGTTATTAATCTGAGACTGGTATATTCTCCCAGAATCGAAACGTTGCTTTGAATGGCTTAAGCTTTGTTTGGTTATCAGATCTAAATAGCCAAGTACTTCTAAATCTTCCCTTTCCGCATCTCCTTCCCTTCATTACTGATTCAGCCTTACGACGTAATCCAATTTATTGGGGATGCCAGTGGCGGCTCATGACTTTTGTGTGAACTATAGTGCTAAGATTGAAAAATATGACGTTATTGATGTTGTTGAAGTTGAAATATTAAAAAAAAAAAATTATTATTTTCGGCTTCAACAGTTATAATAATAATAATTGGATGATTTGTACAGCCCCGTTTTTGTGAAAAATCACCTCAAGGGCGCTGTCAACAACATCAATAACGTCGTATTTTTCAATCTTAGCACTCTAGCTCACTCAAAAGTCATGAGCCGCCACTGGGGGATGCCATATTCCCCATTGGCTTTGAACAGCAGGTCTCTTAAAATTAGTAAATGAGTTATATCACGCTAATTTTCAGAGTATCCGGCTTCGCAAGCGTTTTGTTCTTAATTATATGCTTTAATTCTGGAAATCGTCAGAAAAAAACATATTTAAGTTAGGGTAGTTTCTGATTTTACGCAGTTTGTATTGTATTTAAAGCTTAGATCTTCGACTAAATCTTAGAATTTGTAATATTTTCTAAGCATTTGGTCGCTTGTTTTGAGATTAAAATCTTATTGAAAATGTCAGTAATTTTTAAATAAAAATTCCAGCTTGTATATTACTGCAATTAAACAGAAGTCAAGTCTACGTTCTATTGATTCCATCCATGTAAACATTATACTTCTTGTGAATGTATTAATGCACAATTCGTTGGATGCACTTCATAAATTGCACAGTACACTCACTGCATCTAATGACTCATTAAGCTGCATACTACGGATTCCTGTGCCGTGTTAAAACCAATAAATATTCTTCAACATTAAAAAAAACGCACGTTTTTACTCATTTTCGAAAATCTGTTTAATTTGCATTGTCTATTATAATATTAAATTATTGTACATAAACGTTTTATTAAATAAAACAAATAATTTGTAATAAACCACGAATTTATTGCATTTTGACGCTAATCGATTGCGCTTCGTCAGGGCAAATATAATAACTAAAGAATAATACAGTGTTATCGTATATATATATAGAGGTACAGAAAACAATAAAGTGTGACAGATATATTACAATAAATAGAGAAAAGAGTATAAAATATGAGAGGGAGACAACAATAATACATATTATTACAAATAAATAGTAAATATAACGGTGTAATGGGGACATAATAAAGTCATTTAGACAATCCTATATTGATTTATACAAGATAGAGACATTATTAGTGAAAATATACTACGTGATTACATAATTTTAATTAAATGGGTGATTGAGGCCACATAACAGAGATATAGGAAGTTAATAATTGATAGGATGTGGAAGGATTCACAGGAAAAATGTTTAAAATCCGACTATAGGATAAATTTGTTTGGTTATTATGTAGGTTATCTGATAATTTTTCGTTTACAGATTTCTTAACTTTCACTGCTTCTAAGTTGTCTAATATAATTCCTATACCGTTTTTATGCAAAAGACTAGTTCCAGTGGTTTTATTGAAAGTATGGTCTGATAAGATTAGGTGGTTGGCAAATTCTGAAAAAAAAAATTTAAAAAATTATCTTTTAGATTTATTTATAATTTTATCAACTTCCGGTACAATGAATGTCCAAAATGTCTGATTTCAAACCAACATGCTTATAGAGTGGTGTAAGGGCGAACACCCGAGGGGCAAAATGAAAAAAAGCTGAGGAACAAATCATAAAAATAAAACTTCTCTTATTAATTAACTGAATTTTGTTTCTTACTTTGAGATTAAAAAATATTTTTAAATAGAAAAGTGATGTCCAAAATTGAATTCATAACAAAATGATTACCGTTTGGAATTACCCAAGGAATACAGCGTAATGGTGAACATCAACGTTTTCTGCAAAAACCACAACCACTCCAATAATAAATAAAAATAACAAATTTTTATTTCGTTTAACACTGTAGGTCATAGTTCAGTTTGCAAAATATAACAGCACCATACTATAATAAGATCAGAAATACCACCGTTTAAGGACGTTTCATTAGAAACCTAAAACTTTTGAAGCTCGAGTGAAGCCAAGCAACTGCTAATTATCATATACTCGTATATATAACTGAGAAGGTTTTGCTAAAAAAATGTTATATTAATTCATCAAGTAATATTCTAACAAAGACGTCATAGTGACAGATGTTCCAATAAAAAAGGTTACGGTTATAAAACGTTTGCATCAAAATGCATTCCATCCTGCATATGTTTTTTAAAGCGAATAGCAGCGCTACCGCGAATTTTACAAAGGAATGGCAAAAAAGGCTGCGTTTCCTGCTGGCGAACAATACGGCCCGTGTTCACTTCCCGTGCGGGTCAATTTTCAATCAGGGTCGTTAGTAGATAGTGTAGCGTATATATGATACGACGGCTAATGTTCTCTCTTCTCAAGATTCGTGGGTGAGAATGATGGTGAAGCACAGGGAAGTGGGATGTATTGATTGATACAGTAAATAAAACCCTTGTAAAAGGAAAGAACATAAATTTAATGATTCTATAACCACATCTATCATGGTTTAGCAAAGAAAAGAGTAAAGAGAAGGATTGATCCCAACACGAAAAGGTTCAAACAATAATTGATGGCTCTCATGGTCCGACTCCTCTCCTCAGCATCATGGAAGGCCTCTCCAGGTCCAGATGCTCACCGATCGTAGTAATCTCCAAAAGAAGTCTAGGACGACTCTTCTGAAGCGCCATCCGCCATAGCCTCTTCCGTGGGGTCCAGACAATGGAATATGCAGATGCTACCTTATGTCCTTTTTGGTCCGCTCATCACTTCTTCCGAGATTTTCACCAAAGCAGCAGGCACGCGCGGTTTGGCTTCATCGCCTCACAATCCGGCCATCGATCAATCAATAAAACAAAAAACACACCCACTTCGGGCAAATTCTGTAGACGCCCTCCGACGTCAAACAAAATAGAAAATCAAATACATAATCTCTCCCAAAAAACACACGTCGATCACGACCGCTCCAGTCAGGTTATGTCGCCCGCCATGTTGAGTTGCTCCCTTCCGTCCGCCGTCTCCCATAGACATCCCCTCACCAATCTCTTCCGTAGACAATTATCCCAATCATAGACTCGGGGTCAGTATTTACGTTACAATAGGTAGTTACCTACTCACATAACACATTTTACATTAAAAAATCGTCAAACTTTATGTCAAATGAGGTATAATATTCTTCTTGGGTCGTTTGCTGAGGATCACGACTCCCACTCCAATTGCCACGATGAACCAGGCTCTTCCACTTCTCGCGGTCCTGCGCTGCACGGAGAGGTGTAGTTACTTTAAGTACAGCCCTGGTGAAATACCACCTTTGGGAAACAAGACCTTTGCTGGAAATGGCTATAATCGTTGGTGACCAGATCTGATCAGACGGGTACTTACTAATTTTGCTCTTCCCCAACTACTTTCATCCTCACAACATACCCTAATTGGGAACGCTACAGTCCGATTTCTTCACACAGTTCAGAGGAGCTGGGATTCTTGTGCAGGATTTAAAAAAAAACTATGGAATTTAAAAATCTACATATTTTTACTTCACAATGGGAAAGTAGTTACCAGTTATTCAGATCTACTCACAAAAATTTTCTAAGCCGTTAAAAACTAAACGTTTTAAAAAAGTTTTGATTATGAATGCTTGTTTTCACCAGAAATGCTGAGATTGCCGTATATTCTGTAACGAGGAACAGTTTTTATACAGCACACCAATAAAAAAAAGCCGGGTTTTGAACCCTTGGGTCTAATGAACTTAAATCTTATCCCATAAGGATCGTCAATACGTTATCGCCATACGACAATATAAATATTGTGATTTTGTTTTCACTGCGATCTCTGAACGCCATTGATTGGAAATAGAAATGTGGTTAAAACAAAGTTTGATCGTTTCATTTAAGACAAAAAATAATTTATATTTAATTTTACTTACATAATACACCAACGTTTGGACAAGAGCGAAACCCGTCAAATAATGTTGATTTTACATAACAAAATTCAAAACAAACTTTAATTTAAAAATTCCTGTATATATTATTCACTGATTTATTTACATGTGTAAATTTACGATAAACATTAAATGAACGCCTTATAAAACTGGCCAGTTAGTTTTATTTAATGGTATACATACATAGCGGTGGCCTGCATTGCTCTATGACCAAAGGTAGACTGTGTGAAGTATTTCAAGTTTGCGTATTGAATATTTGATTATTAATGACCATTACATCTTTAACTGATTGTTATGATCAACTAAATAAGTCAGCGTTCAAGTTCCTTACCAAATTTTTCGTAAAAATATATTTTGATCCGAAATTAGTCATATTTATTAAAATACCTTTTCATTTCTTTTAATGGTCCGAGTTTCTTAAGGTAGACACAGCTTTTCAGCCTTTATGGATTTTATGCCACTTATCAATAGGTACCTAGTGATATTATTCTACACCAAACTTAATCCGGATGATTTTTTTTTGGATAATTAATAATGCACCACGTTCCGCCCTTGTCACGTTGAAGGGGCATAACGTGGCATTGTGACGGATAAAAAATACTCAAAGAATAAAAAACATGTATATTATACGTACAAATAGTAGTTACTTGAAAAGGCTCCCTTACAAAAGTAAGTTTTGTTCGACATTTGGACACTCCTTCGTTTTTGATCTTTTATTCAAGACTTTCATAGTTCTTCACTTCCGTCGAAAAAGTTTTTTTTATTGATAATAAAAAAATTGACATGTGCCAGAGAATAGAAGCCCCCAACTGTCGGCCCACGGCTGATTACAAAACATTGTTTTTAAATAATACCGTTTATTATTTTTCCTATATTTAGTTATTTCTTAAAAGGTACCCCAGTACCCGTTCTGAGGTCAAATTGTACATGATTTTATGAGGGAATTATAAACTGAGTCAAGTTTTTTTTGTAAGTATGTAAAATTAATTTCAAGGGATGCAATGGGAAGTAATGCAAAATCGTGTATTTTCGGTTTGAGATTTTGATGGCCTAGAAATAACATAGATCATTTAATTAAATAATTCAAATAGAAAACACCTTGGCCTTTCGTAAAATCGTCCAATTTTTGGTATGTCTTTTTATAAGCCTAGAAAAAATAAAGTATCAGACCTAAAAAAATGTTTAAAGTGCAAAATCTCCTACTCACGAACCCTTTACCGATATTGTGGAAAATTAAGTGTTTTAGAATATGACCGTAAAACATTTTAATGTGCCTGGGTTTTACAAAATTAAAATAAAACACGCGTTTTGGTGAGGTTTTTTTTGCGTAAATCAAAACATGCGGACGATGTTATGCGGGAATTTCGACCTTGTCACCACCTGCATACGGAGCGCGTGATTTAGTTGGAATTTTAGCAAGTGGATGGAATTAAATATAAATATTACATACGAGTATAAATATAGTTACCAGGTGAGCAATATAAAAAAAATAATTATGTGAGGTAATAATAATAACGCTTTATTCTAGAGAAATGCAGCATTCAATAATAACATACTGAAATACATAACAATACCTACGTGAAAAAGAAATAATAAATTAAATTTAATAATATCAACATATAAATTGATGCAAAATGAAAAACGTTTATGGTGATATTTGACGGTATTCCGCCTCCAAAGGGCCAACAGGGGGGAATCCATAGTGGCAACAATGGCAGTATTTTTGGATTGGCGTACCCTATACTATAACAATGCGGTGGCGGAGAACTGCCCTGAAACAATAAATGAACTAAAAGTCTTACTAAGTTATTAATTTATATATTTTGATTATTAATTCTCTTTTATTTGTTTATTTTTTAAATTATTATTGAGTTCTGCAAGAATTTTAGTTTTTATTATTGTGACAGCTCTTTCGACGTTTAAGGCCATTCACACAGTTTGATAATAATTTTTAACGCCGAAATAGCTGTCACTATAATAAATCTGGCAAAACTTAATAAAAACATTATTAAATTTGATATACATAAAATTTCTAAACAAAGTGGTGTTGTAAGAATTAAACATAAAAAATAATTAAAAAGAAAACACTTATATCTGGAAGGTAAGATAACATGAGCATTAATATTTGTTAGGTTAGGTTAGGTTAGGTTAGGTTGTATATATATTCTTCCTTTCCGAAAAAGATATTCTCCCATGCGCATGGGTATCAATTTTTTGAATGTGTCATCATTATGTAAACGCCTTTTTAGTTGTATAAAAAATACGAATCATGTTCAAACAAAATGATTTTGAAAATATACAGAATCGAAAAGAGTTAGTTGCGTGTGAAAATCGAACCGATTCAATAAATTTTCTTGAAATAATCAATATTGTTTAATGTAATCATTGCAGAAGGTAATATTAACAAATCATAAATGAATAAAGACAGAATAAGGAAACTAATATACATCTTCAGATGTTTAAGACATATTCTAAACAAAGAATGACTTGGAATGACGTACTTTGCTTTCTGCCAATCAATAATACAACATGGCATTGTAGGATGGGGTGGAACTTATAAAAATCACACGCAACTTCTTTTACATAACACAAAAATTAATAATAAAAACAATTCTAAACAAGCCATACACATACTCGTCAGATCTTCTATTTAAAGAATTCAAAGTCAGAAAATTAAATGAATTATATTTCTTTCATGTAACTTTACAAATTTATAAAGATAATATTCTAAACAAAACTGCTCCATTTAAAAATAATAGAAGTCTTAGACAAACATCATTTCTTCCAATTCCAAAATGCAAAAAAACAATGGGACAATTTAATTATAAATATCTTGGAGTAAAATTTTTTTAATTCATTACCAGAAAAAATTAGAAACATTAATAATGATTTAAAAAAAATTTAAAACACAACTTAAAAAACACACTGAATAATATAACATAGAAATAAACAAAGAACAAAAAAATAACACACCCCCATACACACAAGCTCAGCTTCATTATAGGGGTACATCTTATATAAATATTGAACTTTTGAAAAATATTGTAACCTTATTTAATTATTAATTATGTATCTTTTTTTGAATAAATTAAAAAAAAAAAAAAAAATGAAACACGAAAACACAAAAACACAAAAATGCGGGACCTGGACAACTGTTCCACCAACTGAGCTAAAGAGACCAGTGACCCATTCAATCCCATATTATCGGCTCCTATTTTTATGATTCAGTTTTGTGTTTAATTTAAGATTTTTAATACATATTATCATCTTCAAGGATTAAATATTGCAATGAGGTTTATAAGCTTCAATAATAAATTATTAAAATAAATTAAATATTTTTTAAATAACTTTTCATGAAAACCATCTTTTTTTGTTTGTTTAGTAAGCGAAGATTCGACTCCGAACTAATTTGCGGACTTTAATGATGTCGGTGAAAACTACCAATTTAAAATTCCCGAATTTTTTAAAATCATTTTTATCATCGGTAACACTGTTTGAAGCGTTCGAAACTTTTAAGTTTGAGAAAAAAGTCCAACAGTACTCTACATTGCCACTATCTCCCTTACATTTTTCTTTTACTACTCGTAATCTCTCCATCTTTTGAGAAAAAATGTAATTTTTTTGTCATTTTCGATTTTATTGCAACCGTCAAATATTGGGAAGGTTCTGCTCACAATTGTCCAGAGCCAGCGGGACTATGGCATTCCTAATTGGGATAGGTATCTTATGAGGCTGAAGGGAGTGAGGGTGAAATGGAAATGGGGGTTGGGGGAAAAGGCTTGACTTTGACGGCTTTCAGTGGTCTTTATTTTGTACTACAACTTTAAAAAAAAATAAATGTCAGAAGAAACCCAGTTGTTGATGAGCTTGCTAAGAAGTTACTGTAGATGTTATTATTAAAACTGAATCTTAAGGACTTCATCATGGATGCAGTGAGATGGTGCGGGAATATAGTTCTTAGTCTATTTCGACTTGCACGTATCTTCCTGCGTTTACGCTTCAACCTCCGTATACGCTTCTTACTTCGCCACTTCGTCCTCATATTCTTTTAGCTTAAAATTATTAGCTTGAAGGCAAAAGAAATCTGCACGCGAGCTGATGGCGAGAAAATAAGTGTGTATATTGCATATTTTCAATTAATGCTTATATGTTTACCATAAATATCATTTAACCATTAGCAAAATACTACATTACTCTACCACCCACAAGCAAATGCTTTTAATGGAAGACTAGTATTAAAATATGGTATATAAAATACAAACTATATTGTTACAATGCATGTACCCATATATTACATTAATATTAATTAAAACAGTGAAAGAAATTAATAACTTACGAGTCGTTATTGAGTCAAAGTTGAGCTTTTCAAAAAATGCAAACTATACAGTAAGAAAAATTGCTAAAGATATATTATATCTTGGCAGAATCAGAAACAGAGTAAGAAACGAAAGATAACACATGTCAGAAAATACTCTAAAATTTTTACTTAATTTTTTTTCGTAATGAATACATATAATGGTCGCGATTTCATGTCGCAAGCAGTTGCAGCCGTGGATGCACAATGTTTGAACGATCATGGTAGCTAGACTAGCGTGACTGCGGACTGCTGACTGCCTAGGAACAATGTCAGCGTGCAGAGGATCAACTGATAACCAGCAAACAGTTCGTGCTGTCGATCACTTGCTGACTTGCACTGAGAGAGTTGTCATAGAATCTTTACTTTGTTGAGAACAATAAAAGTTTTAAAAAAAAATCTATTGAAATCATTTCTACATGAAATAATAAGAATTTATAACATATGATTATTTTTTCTTTGTTGTGACGTCACAATCCGAAGAAAATTATTGTCGCAAAATAATTTTGGTATTTTATGAACCGGGGATCTTTAAATTGCATCAAACGAAGATCTCAACAAAACATAAGTTGCATCTGCGGTGTTTATAATAAAGTCAGTGCACAAAGTATCGCCCAAAATCATGTAAAATATATATAAAGTACGTTTAACTTGATCGCTCCTCAAGCGACTTACATTGCCCACGTTAGGAATCACTAGTATAGGCTTTTATAGGAAAAAAAATACCCCAGGGCCTTCTGTGTGGAGTTAATATATTTAAAAAAAAACTTCTTGATAACATCATTAAAGGAAGCAAAAGCATTATCAGGTACATAATATGAAAATAGAAAACATCATATTCAAAATGTATTTTTCACCCATCGATTAACTTCTCGTTTATACAATGTTCAAATTCCCCCTGACTCCAGCTCCGGAATGTTCAACGTCCATATTAGTGCCCCAACGTCACAATTTCGACATCCGCTGATGCATTTTTAATAACGTGTGAGCGCTGCTACCTCCTTTATCCACTAGATGTCTCCAGTATCTCGCGTGTCGCCGGCTAGCGTGACGCGTCAAAACCGTACAAAAAAATGACACGAAACGGCCTAGCGTGACGTCATGGTGGAAGGTTTTGTTTCGTCCAATCACGAGACGAAAAAATGGACATGGAACATACCAAAGTACCTATCTTCGAAACATTTTTTTCCATTCGACTAAGTATTACATACGGAGTTTTGATAAAATTACTTAGTACATTTTATATATTTAAGTACTTATATTTGGCTGCCCCTTTAGCGATATTTCCGTGAAGGGTGTTATAAAAAAGTCATAAAAAAATATTTTCATAACATAAATATTTAATGGTTATTCATATTATTTTTTAAATACTGTTTTTTTTTAATGCGTTCATATTACAAAGATTTCCCGTTAAGGGTCCAGAAAATGATTATGCAAATTCGCGATCATGGATGGCATTAATTCTTAATATTTGGTAAAAAACACTGTTAGCACATAACGATTATAAATATTGAGATGAATTATTTGTTGACGGATGTACATACGGAATAAGAAACACTAACCCAATAGAATGTATGTTTTAGTATAGTCTATTTTGATAAGTTACTTGAAAGAATTTAACTTTAAGCCTACGATAACATTTTTATCCATTTAATATATAATACCTGTCAACAAACAAGTCATCTCAATATTTAAAACCACGTGCTAAAGTGTTTTTTTTTCCTAAATATTAATAATTAATGCCTCACTTGATTATGAATTTAGAAAAAAAAATTAAGTTTCATCTTTAACTTCTAGATATTATCATAGTGTATTAAAAAAATTTCTCTGTCTTCATGAAACTTGCAGAGCTTTTTTCGTCTATACGGACGTATCTAGGATAGTGAATTAATTGTTTTTGTGTTTAATTCGTAGAACTCCATTTAATTTTTTTTAAATTTAATGTAAAACAAATTTAATAATGTTATTTTTAGCTTGTGCAATTATTTTTAGTTTTTATTATTGTGACAGCTGTATCGGCGTTTAAGGCCATTTAAACTGTGGTTAATACACATAAATAAGTCGCCACAATGTGGATTAACCACAGTTTTAAAATGCCCTTAAACGCCGAAACAGCTGTCACAATAATACACAATAAAAATACTTGCAGAACTTAGGATAATGAAGCCCCCTTTTTCCGATTTCAACCATATTTCTATCCTTAACTTCTTTCAATTTATGTTCAACCCCCGTAATAAAATATTATAGTTACGTAAATTAACCTATATTTTTAAATACTGAAAACATAAAAAAAATGCCAAACATAATTTGATAAATACATTGCTAACATGTTTTTTTTTCTTTTGTTACAGGTAAACATCACAAACAGAATAATAAATAACACCTGACATTATTTGAATACTCGATCGCAAACGAGGATATAAGGTAAGTACAAAATTAGTAAATTAGTACTACTCTAATAGTACTATGACGATCATTAAACAGGTGATTCATGAATACTATTTGAAAAGGTAAAATTTAATTTCATATAATCTTTGTTAATGTTCATGATAACAGACTAGGATATTGGTTTTGTCTATAACTCGCCACGTACACATATGTAGCGTATTGATAGCTAAGATTGAAATTCGACAGCTACGTATGATTAGCAGTGATATATACTACTCAAAATCAAATAATTAACTATACGGAATTCCGATAATCGAATCAATTAAGTTTCCTTTCTTCTCGTTTTTTTTACGTAAATCAACTGCTCCCAAACCTTCGGAGCGAGTGGGTCTATGGCATAGAATAAAGAAGAACAGACGAAAATCGTGAATCGCGAAACACGTGATCCAAAAGTCTGGCATTCGGGTCTTAAAATTTTTGATACAAAAATTATGTCAGCTTTCCATTTCGATTAAATGGAATGGCAATATAAAAAGCAGGCAATGTAAGGAAGACAGAGCCCTGTATTTACTGTGTTTTCTTTGGCTCTCTTGGGGTTAGAATAAAAAGGTACTGAGTCAAAGGCTTCCATTTAAATCTACATGGAACGCACTTCTTGTGTGTATTCTTTATTCTATGGGCTATGACGTCTACAATTAGGATATGTGGTGAGGATGAAGGGAGTAGGGAAGGAAAGAGGATTGGGAAGACGAAGACTGAGAAGGTGGTAAATTGGTAGTTAGATCACATTTGCATTGGTGACCTCATTGTCCATGGTGTTTTTGAAGGGTTATGTTTCTATCATCAGACTATTCAATTTGTGTCCATTTTAGTTGAGTTTTAATGCGAATCTAACAGTTCGTATTTCCCATTGGATTCACGCAATAGTAACTACTAACAGCACATGCGCACCAGATGTCGAATATTGAAGTATCGCGGTTTGAAAGAGTTGTTGAATGTTTGTTGTCGGCGACCAATTGAGTTGAGCGACTGTTTTCAAGGGCCCCTATCGTGCTCCTACCCGTAATGCTGAAGTAGGGCTCTTGGAACACAAACACGTAAGTCGGATGTTCAAGCAGGGACGTAACAATAAAATGCCAGAATCGATACAATACCGATTAAATAATCGATATAATTTTTGTTATAATTTTATAAATAAAGTGGGTAACGATAATTTACAATTGAACCATTTCTTTCCAGGGGTAGGCAGTGTGAATAGAACGCCATAAAAAATCGTCATGCCATTCGCTGTTTACTTCATTCACATTCATGCACAATCAACAACCTAAATTTACGACTTAACATTATTTACATTAGACTATACAGCTAAGAACCTATATGATTACGTGAACAAAAGGTAATTTTTAATTCATTTATACATAATTACCATTTAATTTGGGATTTATTAAGCCATATTTTTCCAAATTTAATTTAAAAATAATGTAATTACGTTTTGTTTTTGTATTTTTTAAAGTTAAATATTTTCAAAGTATCACAACGTCAATGAATAAAACTGGTTCTTGACTTTGGTGTAGGAGAAACATGTTAATACCAATAAGAACAAATAGTTAAACATAATAAATAATATGAAGTAATGAATATTAAGTACTAGAAATTAGGTAACATTAATGGATGTAAATATGGCTTACACTTTAATCGTTTTAGTGCTATGCTTATTTTGCAAGTATATATAAAAATTGATACAGATATACAGTGTTTTTAACTAAAAAAGTTAAATAAAAAAAAACTCCACATTTACAACTACAAAAAAATATTAAAAAATACAAAAATATAAGATTATTTCACTTCACAATTGTGTTTTCCCCCGGTCCATGTAGTCCCTTTTTACAGTGAGCGCATATGAGATTGGATCGCCTTATCTCATTTGCTTTGCTGCACATATTCATTTATGGGAATAAAAGTCTCATCGTCCGTAGTGCCGCTGTCATTTGATACATTACGATCATCCACAATAGAACTAACTTCCGACATGGTGAAAAATATCGATTCACCTTAGGGTGTATATATTTTAACAGGATAAACAATAAATACAGTTATCAAGATACGCACCAACCGCAATATACCAAGCTCAAATTAAATAGTGCTCTCTCGAGGACGACAAAAAACACTGAAAATTACAGCGCTGCGTCGAAATTTACGTAACTAAAGCTTACAGCGCGATAGCGCTGGGTCGCACTCTAACGGTTTAACAATTATTTTAATATTTATTATTTATTTTAATAAGTTTTAAATAATAGATATTCTCATCAGCGCTGACGAAGGCACGACTGTGCCGAAACCCGATTGCATAATGTAAGGAATAAGGCGATGCATACTATATTACAGTTACTGTGATGTCTTTGCCTTTTGTTTGATGGGATTTTGCAGTAAGATATATTTATTTATTATATTATTGTATTCGCACTTTAGAGGCTTTTACATACTTCGCCTAAATTTTAAAATTATTATATTTACACAGGAGTAAAACATATCACAGTAGGAACATCGATAATATATATCGTATTCACAAAATCCAAACAAATTCAGCAATAACATTATTTATGCCAAATTCAATGCGAACATACAAAACACACAGCACATTCACCCATACTTATGCTCTAGGCGTTCGACTGTGACATACAGATGGCAGAGTAATAATACTCAATAGACGTATTATCTCAGAGGACGAATAGATACTGGACAATGCGCACAAATGCTGGTGTCAGGGATCCAATCAGAAGAATGTGCGAGTTATTTAATCAAAATCAAACTCTGATGGATTCTGACATATGCTTTGATACATGCAATACTTTTAAGAGAAAATTGAGAGTGTTTTCACATAAAAAATATTAAACAAACAAACTTCAACGAACAGTATTTAGACATTATGTACTGTTTTTTTTTATTATTTTTTTGTATAACATTTTTTTAAATTTAATCATTATTTTTTCCCTTTACGTTCTTGTAAATATTATTTGCAAAGTTTATTTAGACATTGTGCACTTTTTAAATTTTTTTCTGCGTAACACAATCTTAAATTCCTCAACTTGTCTAAATATTATTTTAAAGGTTTATTTATCTGTATCATATTAATCAGTGAAAAATAGCTAGGATGCAGGCGAATTCTCCAGATATTATATATTTTTTTGATATTACTATCTGTATCTGTATTTTTTCCTTAAATAAAAAAAAAATCTTGCAAGCTTCTTTTATATCTATATCGTCGTTCCTCTTTCATGCTGTCTCTCACATACAAGACGTCAGTCGGTCGTTCGTCACAGTTACACTGTTCAAAATTGTTGTATTTTGGAGTTATATTAAAAAGCACTTGTAAATGTAAAGTAGATTTATTGACTATCTCTGTTGACACAGGTTTAACAAGTGACTCCCAGAGGTTATGTCTCATAGACAAACCTATAGAAGTGATCCATAGATTATATTAGTATGTAATACCAACATCTCTCCTTTCCTAATTAACAAAAAAAAAATCACCAACATAACCATTATCAAACAACAAAATCCAAACACTATTCATGACAGAAATAAATCGTAAAATCAAAACAACATAACCATTATTATAAATACAGTGAAACATAATTAATTATAATCCAATGGATTATATCTATCGGGTTTTTTAACAACTCTGCCCGAACGGGTTCGAATGCTTGTCTCACTGCTCTCATCTCACCAGAAGTAGTCGGACCTGGATAAAAATATAATACCAACAAAAATAAGTACATTTTTACTTCCCTTAGCTTTTACTCACATTGATAACACTGTTTTCATTAGCTATAATGGAGTTGTATACAATAATTGAAAGTACAATTCCCGCCGCCACTGGTGCATGTTTTAATTCGAAAGTATTGCTGCATTCGCCACCTGTTATCCGAGTATCTAGCTCGTGCACTCACACATGGTTAATTCTACAATACGTGCATTCATCCACATGCATACCTACGTCCTCATGCATACATCGATATGCATGCTATGCTATGTACCCGCCTGCTAACAAATTCATACGTTGGTACCTAATCTTTATAATTGTCTTCAATACCTACACAAATCACGGTATAGCAATTGTTTGTATGTTAGGTTAGGTTACCCCGATTGGGGTACGTTGTGAGGGCGAAGGGAGTGGGAAAGGAAGGAGAGGGGTAAAAGGAAAGTTGGAAAATACCTCATACATCGACAATCATACACGCAAACTTGCACAGTCGATATTTAACAGTGATATTTAAAAGTGGAGGAAAACTGAGGATCGTCAGGTGAAAAGGTTTTCAATGACAACTTTCAATGAGGGCTCAAAGGAAAATTAAAATACGTTTAATAAAGCACAATGGTCTAAATGCATATTTTTGACTTTAAACAAACGGTCTTCAGAAATTAGTGGTATTTGTTTTTATTTAACGCTTTACAAGGAAGACATTTATATGGAAAGGAGTTTTTTGTACTTCTCAATGTATGTATCGAAATACTATTAGATGTCAAATCAAAATAAAACACAATCGAATTCACAGATCGAAGGTAAAAATTTAAACGAGTTATGTTGTTTTGAATTGTTTCTTTAAAACGAACTTTAAAACTGGAATGTAAAAAAAATAATGTGTAGAACAAATTACGCAGACAGAGTAGCTCTTCGTGGTACCATAGTAATTAATAAAAATATAATTTTAAAAAATTTAGATCCACTTTATTAAATGTATAAATTTTATTTCAAAGCTGTACTTCTAGATACTTGTTACACTAGGTACGTACAAGCTGACAAGCTTAGGTTAGGTAAGGTTAGGAATCTTTTCAAATCTATACAAGCGATAAAGTACATATTGATCCATAATATATTTCACAAACCGATTATTTTTATACTAAATTTTAAATATGTAATATTTCATTAATTTGTGGAAACAAAATTTCCCAGGCTCATTTCAGCAAGTCTATATTCCAATAAGTATATATTTATGTAGATAACAGCTATTTCCATAAATACTGAAATTATTGCGAAATATCGAACGAAACCGGGTTGTAAACACAAGTGTAAAACTGAATAAAACATACAACTGTTCCCATATTACACGTACCTGCTACCTACATCTATTCTTTCATTTTACGAAGAAAAACTTGAAAAAAGTCCATTGTAACATTTCAATGGGCACTCTCCAAACCTCGCTCGCCATCTGTGGGATTTCGTATTAACTATTATTCTTTCATTAGAGAGCTACAAGTGGGGAACGATCTTCAAACGAATTGACAGCAGTGCGCACTGCATTCGATGGATCCGTAGGGTTATGCAGATAAAAAAAATTGCACCACACTCACAAATCAACTACACACAACATCGTTATAGACCTTTATTTTTCCACTTTTTAATTTTTAATTTTCATTCACGTTGTTTGTCTTTCTTTTATTGCGTTTATCTTTTATCGTTTTTTTCATATATTGTTCCATTTTTCTTTATCGATGTATGCATTTTAAATTGTTTTTTAGAATCTAGATGAATGGAATATGTATTTTTTCCCCAATTCCCTATCAATATTTGTTCCTTTATCATTTAAATTTGGCAAAAACATATTTTATGCGAAAAATTTACTGATTTACGCAACCAAGTAAACACACAATATGTCCAAAATGTGTGTGTGATGTTTGTTTTTGCTAATAAAGAAAGAAAAAAAATGGGTTGTTGAACCATGTAGACTTTAAAATCTTTTATGACAATTCTTTATCGAAGTTTACGTTACTTTGATTAATAGACCTTTTGGCAGAGCCGTAGGCTTCTTGAATTTTATACAGAGCTCTTGTGTTCGAAACCCAGAGTGGCCAAATAAAATACAATTCATTTTATATGGTCTGTATTGTGTGAAAGTGGAAGATATTCCACAATTCATAAAACAATTTTTTTTTTAATGTGATCATATCTGAATATACATATGCTTTTCAGCCTTCCATGTTCTTTCCCTACCCCACTTCTTTATTGGGATTGCCATAGTCTCACTGGCTCTGAGCAGTTGGGACTCTTGTGGTGCGGTGCTCTCAAAATCAAATGCATGCTCCATTACGGTATAGAGATGGATTTATACATAAAAATGTTTTTTGTTAATTCCATGAAATTCGTATAGGGTAACCAATTTAAAATTTACAAAAAAGTACCTGGTTGGTACCTGTAATTTTAATAAGTGTGCAAAATTTCATCAAGAAGTACCAAAATTCTGCATTAAGTGGTGGGAATGGGGGACAGAAGTGGTTTGTAGAAATCTCACTTAGACAGTGACCTTCCTCCCGTTTTGAAGGTCAAGTGTGCAAAATTTAATCAAGCTCGGAAAAAAACTGTAGATTTGTATAAAAAACAAGCAACACCCACCCAACCACAGACATCCTTTTTTTAGATAGAAGATATAAGATAATTATAAATGGATGATAGATTATAACTTGCTTCCTAATTGATGTTTCTTTTGATTTTGATCAGATTAAGTTGTACAGTCATTAGGATGCAAATCTGCGAAATTGCATATTTATAGGCATAACGGGTAACAGGTAGATACGGTGACCTACGACGTAGCCGCTGGCGGTGTGACTTAATCACTCAACAGTCACAATCACAAGCACAGGACCGTCTTATACTTTATTGGGGCCTCAAACCAATAATTTTCTTCTTTGGAATAGTTTTTGGGGCCTCGAACCAATAATTGTCCTTGATGGAACTCTTTTTTGTGCCTCAAACCAATAATTGTCCTTGATGGAACTCTTTTTTGGGCCTCGAACCAATAATTGTCCTTGATGAAACTTTTTCTGAGGCCTCGAACAAACTATCCTTTCTGTAGCTAGAATGATTTTACAAAATATTGTAGTTTTTTTATATACGTGAATACCGTACAAGAGTCTCAACTGTCCAGGGTATCATTTAGGGTATGTTGAGAGGATGAAGAAAGTAGGGAGGGGAAGGAGATGGGAAAGAGTAAGGCTAAGAAGTACCTAGCTATTCAGAACTGGTCACTAAACACGCTATTGCGATTTCAAGCAACTTTTCGATTCTGAATTGTGGTCTTTTACTCTGGAAGTGAAATAAATTCTAATTGAATTTGAAGCATATAAATGTGTCGCAGCAAGACCACCTGTTCTAAAGGCCAAGTCACTTATAGACAAGATGGCATTACATTTTTTTTTTTAAATATAACAACTTTTTTTAACGAAGGTAGTCAAATTAAAAAATAAGAAACAAAAATTATTTTGGATGTAATGGAATTTCGTGATGTGTTCTATTTTTAAATTGTTTGTCCCCTTTTAAAGTGGGCCCCCGGGCTCCGACTCACAGAAGCAAGTGTAAAGGCGGTACTGGTAGTAAACGCTAAAGGAAATTGCAATAACTTAAACTCGTTTCATATCATCATATCTCAGTGCGGCTGTAGTAGTCAATAATATGATGTATGCGAGACCAAACTTTGATCTTACAAGTAAATTATACTTGCAGATAGTTAGGATTAACCTGTTATCTTATCTAATGCATATATCCAGCGATATAGAAATCTGCAGATATGAAATATATAACAGGAAAATTTTTATCTCACTCATCTATTATTGCTGAAGAATTTCTTTGGTCAAATTATCTTTTCTCAGACAAGTAATCTGATTGCAACCGTCTGGAGCTAGTGGGACTATGGCATCCCCAATTGGGGTATTTTGTGAGGCTAATGTTGCAAGGTAGTGGGGATGGGACAGAGATGAGAAAAAAGGAGGTTGGTGAGAACCTGGCTATTCAGATATGATCACCAAATACGGCTAAAGCAATTTAAAGCAACGTTTCGTTCTGAATGATGGTCTTCCACAAATAAGAAGATAATGTCAAATCGAAGCCTGCATAAGATTTTGATGGATTCAATTGTTTATGTTATATCGAAAGACAATATTTCAAAACAATAAACCTATTGGCATTTAATTGTAGATTTTTATTATTTGGGAACTACAAATTGTCATTACTATGGCAACACTAAGGTACTGACTTTGTCTTTGAAATGTATTTTTCAAATTAAAATGTTTTCGCATATTCGCGTTAGACAGGTCGTTTTAAAGAAACAAGGCAAATCATAATAATAATTTTTTAACGTTTTTTTAAATTTATTATTTTAATTCGTGAAACTATTATTTTATTTTATGTATGTACATCTAATACATGGTTATTTCGTGCATAAAATTTCTTCATTGCAAAGCGTTAAATTATTAAAAATAGTTTTAACTTAAAATTATTTCAGAATGTGATGTAGAATCATCTCCATTCGGAAAGTACGATATATACCATTGTGTTTTTTTTAAATTTTATATGATTTTCCTATGAGCCATCTTTTTGTTACCATTTATAACCTTTTTGATCGCAGCGCCCTCAATTTTTGTCTACTTTTAAATGTCATATTGTAAACGTCTGCATTGTACGGATGACGAGAAGCAAATCTTGTAGGCACTCTGTGGATTATTCGTGGTGTTGCAAGAGCCAATCTCTCCCGATGCACGTCAATAGCATGCAACTATGAAATATATGAATTTATTGATTAGCCATTAAATAATAAATTACTGAGAGCAAAGTTTATTCATACCTGTAAGATCTTATGAAGTGTGACAATATCCCGTAGCGGTATTGCTCCGATATGAAAACAAGTATCCATAATAAATTTTACAAGCAAGCGCTGATACCCCGGACATATAGGGCATAAAAACGCATGTCTTGATTGCTTAGCATTCGCAAGCGTACAATATTCTAAATAATTTTATTTGATACTTCACCAATAACAAAAATATATTATAAAAAAAAATTGTCGTTGAATATAGAAGCTGAAACAAATACTACATATTTAAAAAGCCGTCATCCTTAAATTCTCGTCTGCGCACGCGCCGCACTGTCACCCGTCTCTCTGTAACACAACGCACACAGGAAAATGAGTGAGATATAAACGGATTCACTTACACACCTACCCAAAAGCCTCTGTACCTAGCATATTGAAAATGGGAGTTGTTAAAATCTTCCAAGAGACATAAGACTGCCTTAAAAAAGAGTTGTCAAAGACAAGCTTTCCAGGTTGATCGAAGAGGGGAAAATCACTGACAAAAGGTCACGAACCGCTCCTGCTAGGGGGGCGCCATAATGAAAAATGATTTTTATTTGAGCATATTTTAAGATTAATTCGCATATATCGTGTAAGATACTCTCAGCATCGCCCTGGTGAAAGACCACCACCATTCAGAATTGAAATGTTGCTTGAAAAGGCTTTTAGCCGTGTTTGGTGACCATATCTGAATAGCCAGGTATTTCCACACCTTCCTCTTCCCCTTCTCTTTCCCCTCCCCAATACCTTCAGCCTCACAACATTCTCCAATTGGGGATGCCCCTACTGGCTCCAGACGGTTGGGAGCAGTTGGGACTCTTGTGTAGTATTCATAATTAAAAAAATACTTTAATTACTCGCATTATAATATATTGTTCACAACGTAATTTTTCTTTATAAATATATTTTTTTAAGTGTATTTTGTTACGTACAAAAATTTTCTAAATTACAGTGAGAAAAATTACCAGCATTTTTTGGTTTAACCGTGGACAAAAATGCGCAAGTCTCAAAATGTTCACCTTATATTTGCCTGGGAGCGTTTGGATGGTTCGTCCCCGGGCGCAAAATACCCCAGTAATGCCTCTGCCAGGAAGACAGCAAAAGTAGTGGATGAATGAACAATGATAGATCAACATGCCAATGGAGAAGATAACTGCACATTCCAGGAAGATGATTTGTTCGCTGTTCGGCTAGTTCTAAAATAAATTCGGATTTCAAGAAATTTTTTCAGGTCGAAATGAGGATTACAAAAAACAAAAAATAGATACGGCTCTAAAAAAATCATCTGGAACAACAAAAGTCAAAAATCAAATACTCGAGTCGGGCCATGTCAGAAGTCGGAATAACAGAAGAGAATGTATGAGGCGTTGTATGAATGTGAATGAAGCAAGAAGTGTATGCCAAGATCGAGTTGTTTGGCGGTCCGTCCTCTCTGCCTACCCCTGCGGGGAAACGGCGTGATGGTTAGTTAGTTAGTTAGTTAGTTAACAACAAAAGTCTTTTTTTTTTTTTTTTGGAAATAACTCATTGAAGCTTATAAACCCCATTGTAATATAATTTTAATCATTGAATATAATATTAACAACTCTCAAATCGAAACACGAAACCAAAAAGTCACAGAAAAAAAACGGTTGCAGCCGGCATATTGACAGTTCTTAGAAGTATGATACCGATAAAAATGACGGGATGGATTGGGATAGTCGTAGCTCAGTTGGCATAGAACGTTTGTCCCGGATAGACCATGAGGTCCTGGGTTCGAATCCAAGCTGCTACCGTAAATATTATCTTCAATGATTAAAAAATACTAATATTTATATTAGAATAAGTGTGTATTAGTGTGAACAATATTAATACATCAAATTAGAAAAGTTATAAAAAAAACTAACAGATCCAAACGCTCTAGTTTGACTTTGATGTCATTTTATCCCGATCGGGACACAATTTTAGAGAGCTTAACAATAATGTGACGTCATCTGACGCTGACTCCCTTCGCAACAATTAATGCTTAAAATTATACTGGCTTTTAAGAGAATAAAACTCATAAGTTGCCTCTAAAATTCATAATTTTAAAAAAAATACTTCTCATGCGTACTAGATATTTACTATACTTTTTGATGAAATAAAAAATCATTAGGTTTAGGTGAGTATTTTGGCCTCTAATACAAAATTAAGTTTTGTATGAAACAGGCCGCGCAGCCGTTTCTCTTAATTAGGCGATTAATATTTTTGAAATGATTGCGTTTCTTCGTTACTTAAGTTTCCTTTATTTAATTTCGCAGTGTTTTGCGGAATCCGTTTAGTTTAATGGTGGCTTTCTATTGGTAGATACCTCGTATTAACCGCAAGTAATAAATGATGCACTATTGATCGCATCGGCACTATAAAAAAGAATGTAAACGAGATTATTGCTTTTATTGCGGCTGTCGTAAATGATATTATCACGTCAGATCAAAATCACCGACGGACTAAGCAGATATTTATTGTCCAGTCCCGACAGAGGCTTGATCAACCGATAGCTTAATGTTGTTTGACTTTTGGGGTATTTACGACGTGACGCGCTTCTTCTTCCTTTTTGAGAGAACGCTTCGGAAAACCTTCCAGTGTACATCGTCAGGCCAGACGGACACTGCCAGCGTTAGCCGAATAAGAAGTAAATGTGAGCTTCACTATGAAGCTGTAAATTGGGAACGGTGAGCTCTGGCTTCATGAAATTTGTAATGTTTTTTATAGAATTTTTGTGATGATTTTTAACTGTAAATCAGTTTGTATTTTTCGTTAAATACTCGCAAACGGTGAGCTCTGGCGTCGTGAAATTTGCATTGTTTTTTATAGAATTTTTGGGTCAGCGCAATCATTTTTAACTTCCACCGTTTCCATCACGATCAAAATATCACCATAAAAAATATGTTAAGATTCATGTGCATTCCAAATTTGAAGTTGCTGAAACTAGGGCGAAACCGAGTAGTAATTACTATTTTTTTTTTAATGCGAATACCAAGTGACCCAACTGTTCAGTGCTAGTATGGAATGCCCGATTATGGTATATTATGAGGAAAAGGGGAGAAGGGAGAGGGAAAACAAATTATTGTATTTTTATTTTCCTACTACCCAGATTAAAAATATTGACTTTTTAATTCGTTTTTTTTTTATTTTTTTATCGTCCGATGCCTTAAAACTATGCTGTATTTTGATAGACAGGTAGGTAGATAATATCAATTTAATATTTCTGTAAACAATAAAACGCCATTCCCTAACAAAATAAGGCGTCACGCAAGACTGAGCTCAAACTGAATTGATGCGTTTTTAATTTAGCCATTGCCGGCTCAATTTTTTATCACAAATGACAAAAAAGTAGCGGACAAATTCCTTAATATATAACACAAAAAAACGTAAGAAAACTAGTTGTGAAAACATAAAAAAACACGGGATGTGACTTGTCAACATGAAAACTGAGAAATTTTGTTCCTACGGAAGCACATTTCAAATATAGAATAAAAATTATTCACTGAAATAGTGTATCATAGGTAGGTACTTTGCTTTTCTGATTTAAAAAAGATTATTTGTAAAATTTGAATAATTTTCTTAGTAAATACATCAGTTCCAAATTTTAACATGTCAATTGTCACCAAGAATTGACATGTTCAAATTTGGAACTGACGTATTTACTAAGAAAATTATTCAAATTATAAAAATAATCTTTTTTAAATCAGAAAAGAAAATTATGCTTGGAAAAAAAAAAAATATATTCGTATTTGGAACATTTTTTTAATGTTTTTTAAAAATTAAATATATTTGTGTGTGTGTTTTTTTTTAAATTATTATTTTTTTATTTGTTGCAGGAACTACATTGTCAAATTAATTATAATGAAGAATGAGTATGTATTCAAACTAGTTTATTCATGATGGCGAAAAATCGCCAATTTTAACAGATATTTTGCATTTGTTTCTTTGAGTTAGAAAGGTTAGATGGACAAAATCTTATTTCGTATGTGTATCACTTGACCAGATTTTTTTTATTTTTTATTTTTTTTTATTTATTTATTCATCCAAAGAACATAAATACATGCATGATAAAATAAAGAAAGGAGCAAAATATGTAGTCCTGCAAAGCGGTCACATGACAGCTTGTCGACAACTTACTCATTTTTTCTATGTTATTTTTATCAAGTTTCAACACTCCCCTTTCTCTTTCTATAAATTAATATATGGAAAGAAACGGTGTCTATTCTTTTACAGTTAAGTCATTTTTCAAAGCTTCGTAGGTCATTATGGAAGTAATATTGTGAGCTTGAAAATACGTTGAGCAATTTCATAACGCCAGAGGGCACCGTTTTCATGTTGCATTCAGATATTTATATGTATAGTAAGATTTAATTATTAGGGCATATTCATTTCGGTGTCATGAATGTTGTATTTACAATTTTTCATTTTTTATTTATTTATGACAATTATCAAAACATTGAACATAATGAAAATGCAACATTTTCAATTATTCTCCATGCCGCATCATAACGTGAAAAACTATGTTTCAAAAATTTAAATATGACAAACGCTTCCATGGGAAATCATTTCTATTAAAAAAAATCGGTAATTTTACTCCGCGGTCGCTTTAACGCTTTGTTCGCAACATTAGCGTTTGCCATTCACAAAACTCCCACTAGCGTACGCTACTAAATTTAGTGTCCACCGCGGTTCACATTCCAAACGCACGGCGTTCCGCGCGGCCGAACTGCGCGACGTTACAATGGGACTTTTGACAAACGCCAAGTGGGCGGGACTGTGCATGTGTGCGTCGGCGGGCAACGGTGCGCGTCGGGAAAATTATTATAACATAAAAAAACGCGGGGATAAAAATAACATTTTGTATAAGTAATAAAAATTTGTCGGAATCGGCATAAAAACACGTTTCTTTTGTAGCCAAGGCATTGTATTATTAAGATAGGGTGATAAAAAAGTGCATATAAAAAAAAAATTATAAAAAATAACAACTGTCAATATCTTATTATGACATCTCACTGGCTGTATCACTCGCTCGCTGATTACCGACGTGTATGCATTATGAAGTAAAACAATTCAACAATGAAATTATTCCTGGTTTTCATTTGTGTACTAAATGTATCTGTGAAATCGGGAGTGTTGCTATGGCTATAAAGCCATCTGGTTTTATCATCGAAGCCAGAGTCAAGTAGGCCTTTCAGAAGCTGGGCGTACTATACAGGGTACGCAGATACCTTAATAGTAGGCAACTGCTGACCCTGGTCTGGAGCCCTAAAATACCTGAAACTCGAAACGGATTCCCTATATTAAAAAAAGGATTGTAATCTTTAGAGCACAGTCAGGTGGGAATGCTGTCCTTATTCTACCGATATTTTAATGGAAAATGCTTTGAGGAACTAGCGTCATTGATCCCTTCAGCACCGGTGTGTTGTCGGGAAACACGCCAAAGGCGCGCTCAATATCTGTGGACGTTTGACATTTGTCACATGAGAACGGGTTCTGGAACTATTTGATGTCCTCTGTGTTTCTTCCCTCATACAACACTCACTCCTCCCTCTCCCCAAAATACATCCACACAGCATCCTTAAGGATGACATTGTTCCTGAGGGAAAGTATCTTCCTCAGCGCCTCCTGTGCGCAGTTTACATAAAAAATGAAAAAAAGGCGGGGTTCAATAAAACAGACACACTCATCTTTTGTATTTGTTGCTTTAAGATCTATTCACATCTACAGCACCGCGCAGTACAGAACAGTACAGCGCAGACACGTCAGCATTAGTTGCTTACATTATATATGAACAACGTAACGTATCCGCGCATGCACGGACCAGCGCCGGCCGAGATTGTCGACTAGAATATTTTGACGGTGCTGGTAGCCGTTGGTGACATTTGCGCTTGCTCAATCGGTACGAACAAAAACAGTTAGTAAATCAATTAAAAATTACTCTGTGTTCGCAACTTTATTAATGTAAAAATATCATTGATATGTACAAAGAAATTTTTAATTCATTTATTAATAATGACGCCACAAAGTGAATACCAATCTTTTGAAGAAATTATAAAAAACGTTAGCGCCGCCATCTTGGCATAGCCGTCAGTTGGTCCATAGACGTATATATTGCTATATCCAAGAAGATGAACAACGAAAAATGTAATCGATTTGTCAGGGAAACTAGCTCATAAAATAATCATAAATATGGGAAAAGGATTATAAAACCCTAAAACATGTTGTGGCGGACCCTAAAGCTCAGTTGACAGTTGTCAGTCGTAATCGCGTCTGCGCTATACTGCACGGTGTAAACTCGCGTCTGTGCCGTTCCTGCACCGTACTGATATACTCTGCGCGGTGCTAGTAGATGTATATAGACCTTTAAGTGAGGTTAAGTTATGATAATATTGTTTTCAAGTCTTCAATTTCAATTCATTTTATAGCGGAATCAACATGAGAATTTTAATTTTTTTAATTTGTTAGTTTTTATTATTGAACACCCGCTCGTCCAGTGCTAGTCGAAGAAGCAACAGGAACACGGATGAGTGTCGCGTCACGGCATGTGATCACCGTACCAGCCACCTACCATTGCCCAACAGTAATAATAATAATAAAAATAATAAATACTTGCGACGATTGACGGCTGTTCATGCGCTCTGGCTTTCCAACATATTGCCGCAAAACGATATTCAAAAATAGATGAATTGTATTCAATGACGTCATATCATAACAGGAAGCTCGAATAATAGAGGAAGGTGAAGAGGACATTCCAGAAAAAATGACAAAAATATAATAAAAACTAACACAATTACATTTATTATTTTTACGTGGAAAATTTGCGAGTTTTTTTATTTTGTTTTTTGTTTGTTTTAAAAGATTTATGTTTTATTTGTTATTATTATTTTTCTATTAATTTACATGCTTTTACAGATAAGCATTTTTTTTGACAAATATAAACAATTTAATTTTTACATGAATACCGCACAAGAGTCTCAACTGCTCCCAACCGTCTGGAGCCAGTGAGACTATGGCACCCCCAATTGGGAAATGTGAGGCTGAAGGTATTGGGAAGGGGAAGAGGAAGGTGGGGAAATACCTGGCTATTCAGATCTGGTCACCAAACACGGCTAAAAGTCATTTCAAGTAACGTTTCAATTCTGAATGGTGGTATTTCACCAGGGCGATACTGAGAGTATCTTCCACTCTGGAACGTGCGCAAATATACTATATATTATTTTTAAATTAATTAATTGTGAAACAACACAAATTAATTAAATAAAATTTACTTACGCACGCCGGGATTTGAACCCGCGACCTTCGGATTCGTAGTCGAGAGCCTTACCCCTCGAACATGGAGGCCGTCAAAAATACATCTTGATTCTATTAGTTTATTTAAATTTTTGCTGTCCAAAAGGTAGGCACAGCTTTTTAGCATTTATGAACTGGACGTAATGCACAATATTTGTTATTTTACAGGAGTGTATTTTGAAGTAATTTTTATAACATATTTTGGATATTTTTTTGACAAAATTTATGTCTTCTTCAGCATTCGAAATTTACTATTCTAATTTAAGTAAGGGATAAAGATTAATTCATTGAATTACTTGCGAAAAAAGAGACTTCCTTAAAAATTTGAACAATTAAAAAAATTCCTACATGAAATTAAAATATTACGGACTTCTATCGAATAGAATATTTAAAAAATTTATAATGAAGATATCACAAATTCAATATTTTAATTGATCATTAACGCATCCCAAGAATCTGTAGGTCCCAAAGTCTACGATGGGCTGGCCATATGAAAAGAATATCAGATGAGTGATCATCGAAAATCATGACCTAATGAGTGCTTCAGTGGAAGCGATCCAGATCGAGATGGAGTAAGAGATGGACTGAAAAAAGATTGCCGATTGATTGATTGATTAAGCTTGGGAAATACTGAGGATTGGAGACGAAAATCCAATGGAAACCACTATTTGTAAAAGAGACGAACACCACACCCTAGGATGTAATGAAAAGAACATTTTTTAAAGCCGTACAACACAATGTTTTGTAAGCCAATGGTATTAACATTCAACATTACATTTCAATCACTTTGTTAATGTCAGTTTCTAGACTAGCCTGTAAAGAAGCAAAACATTGTGGTATTAAACGTGTTCATAAAATCGCTTACGTTTTCCAGGCGTTTTAGAACAGGCAGCCATAAAAGTGTTCCTAGGCAAAATTGAAAAGTAATACTATAAAATGTGAATAATTTATTCGTGCGACCATAAAAAGCATTTCCGTTAGTGCCGCGAAAGATTAACTGCAAAAGGGTGCACCTGATTCAACGTAATCTTGGTACAAAATTGTACTAATTTTAAAAATTTGTTTTTATTAAAAATTTAAATAAACATTTGTTATTCGCTGACGTATTGCACATCGCACATGATGTGAAACGACTGTGTTGAGATGGCAATTTACAGGAGTGGTTGTTTAGTTAGGTTATTGTATAGATTAATAGATTACAATTTAGTAATAAAAGATAAAAAAAA